>QVRM01005394.1:0-238466 GCA_003439945.1 Dermanyssus gallinae | reverse complement strand
GCGAATGGCAATGGAATTCCTGACGACAGTACTGCTAGTAACATTCAGTGGTGTCAGGGCGACCATGTAAAGGATCAAGTTTTGCATAAGGCAAATACTTTCAAAACACTGGACGACGCAGTCAAAGAACAGAGTCAGTGTTCGTGCGGTAAAGAACGGTTAACGATCAACAAGATAGTTGCTGGCACACAGCAGCGGGAAGCCAAGCTGCCTTGGAAGAAGCAACCGACGGGTTCAGGCAGTAAGGACAGTACAGCTCCGGCTCGCTTTAGACAGGGCCTGATGCCAGGCCACTGCTATCGTTGTGTGGGAAGCCTGACCACAAGGCTGACAGTGTCCGCATTTAAGTCTACGTGCAATTCATGTGGGAAAACCGGACATCTTAAGATCGTCTGTCAGCAAAGACAGCCCGGTGGTAGTTCACCAACATTTTCAAAATAAGAAGAATGGAGCCTTCGCCGTACAAGTTGAACCACCTTAAAGAAGACTTCAGGTAGAACTTTGTAAAGCCAGTACATATAATTCGAACATGAGACCCGATATCGACCCGTTCTCGTAACAGTCGAGATCGAGGTAACAATGCTACAATGGAAGTGGACAGCGGCTGTGGAGCCACTGTGATGCCTCTTTCACGTTTCGCGCTGTTTTGCCAAAATTCATACACCATGAGCCAGACATTACGTTAAAATGGCGAATGGCAGTGAAGTGAGACCACACTTCTTCGTGGAAGTTCACGTGAAGTACCGCAATATTACAAAATTATTGCGGCTATACCTGGTCAACGATCCCCAATTTCCAATGTTATTCGGGTCGCGATTGGATGAAGGCGCTGAGATGGGGCACCTCGAAGTTCATCGAGTTGAAGCGAAGCTAGTGATTTACTTTCCGCATACCCCAGGCTCACTCCGCCAGGCATTGGTACACTACCGGCAGTACACGCACTTACGTCCATTCAGGATCAGCCGAAGCCAGTGTACAAGCCCAGGAAAATACCTTACGCGCTCGCCGAGAACGGTACGAAGGAGCTACAGGCAATAGAGATGAAATACCTTCGAAAGTTGGATCACCGGAAAAGAAACCCGGAGAGTTCAATCCACTTCAGCGTTTCGAGAATCAGCATTCGAAAGCTACAGGAAGTAGCCGTGCATCCATATTCCTCGGCCGACAAATTCGCATATCCCAGCTGAAAGAGAAGCGACAGGTACTAGCGAAGCCGGCAGAGACGGTTTCTCGATTCAGCGTGGGGGAGTCTGTGGCAGTTCGAGACTACCGACAAAGAAACAGTGGTGGTCTATCTCGTGTCGTGAAGATACTCGGAAAAAACACATGCTAGTGCAGTCAACCAGCTCGGCACGGTAAAGAGACATTTCGATCAAGTTCAAAAGACGAACGTGGAAAAGGAAACGTGCCATACACTGCACATGCACTTCGATGGTACGGTCGACCACGGCGCGAACTGCCAACATTCAGGCGTTGCCGTAGCGAGACCATCCTTTATCGCTACGGTATCGCTACGAAGTCTTCTCAGCACCGACATAATTTTAAAATGTGGAGCAGGAATTTCTACGAAGCCAGCTACGCCAGTGGAGCCGATTACGTCAATACCCCTACAAGAGCTTATAGTTCTGCGACTAAAAACAAGGATCAATTATCGAGAGATGGCCGACAAAGCCGTCGTCGTACGTAGCTCTAAGCATACATACATTTATTTCATATTTCATAGTTAGCGTGGGGGACTGTTGTGTCTAGGCATATTCAGGTAGACACAGCGTCGGCTCGACGCTACACTGTTGTGTCTAGGCATGTTTAGGTAGACACACGGCTGTCGGCTCGGCGCCACGTGCTGGCGGACGTGCAGTGGAAAGAGTAAGCACGAGAAGGTACGAGAAGCGTACAGACGATTCGATAGAAACGTCTACTCGGACCGAATCGATTCTACCACATTCGAGAACAATCTAAGAGGCAATAAATACAGCTGACACAGAGAGTCAGCAAGCCACTCTACAGGTGACAGCAGGCGATCGTGTTTTCATTCCTTACGTACTCGGCTAGTCTAAGTTCAATAGACTAAGTCCTCCGGTCAGAGTGTGTACAGTTCACGTACATATTAACATTCAACCTCAAATTGAAATAGAAACATTCCTTTAGAAATTCTTATGATTTGGCTTCACACTAATTACTCCTTTTTTTACACTATGCTCATATTGACAACTTTTAGACATTTTCACCAGAACCACAAAACGGTCAAACGATGCACATCTATTACTCTAATTTTGGTACCAAGTCCCTAGTGCTACGGGCTATGATTGAGAAGTAACACAAGTTTTGTGACATACACATCAGAGTGAATGCATGCACATACGCTAATATTTCGATTTTGTCAAATGAATTACTTTCGTGACCTCTTCGTCTATTCATCTGCGAGATCAGTGATCACCAGGTAATCATGGATCCGACTGTGGCGGCGACAGCATATGTGCGATTGATACTAATCCCGTTAGCACCAGCGCCCAACCCGCCGGCGCAGTGCTGCGGCAGAGAACACCGACTCGTATTGTCATGAAGGTGTTTGACGTATGGTCACATTTGTACATATATTCACATATAGAGACATATCTACACGCATTTATATATATCCATACATATAGGTTAGCCAAGATGGTACTCTAGTTTTGCTAGAAGGTCTTAGCTTGAGATACAAGGAACGCTCACTATCAGTCGGGGCCCTTGAATGTTTTGCGTTCATTAGCAAGCCTCAAGTAGCGCTCAGTCGCAATGCAGAAGACTAGTATATTTTAGAGGAAAAATGATAATGTTTAAAGCAAAATTGTTTACAAGTGGCATTTAACTGCCCTAATGCCACGTTATCGACGTGTTCAGTCTGCCGTGATCGTATAGTGGTTAGTACCTTGCGTTGTGGCCGCAATAACCCAGGTTCGAATCCTGGTCACGGCATCGTTTTGCATTTTGTATTGTCGGCGTTTCTCAATGTAAAAAAAGAAATAAACAAATATATATACATACATATATATATATATATATATATATATATATATATATATATATATACAGGTAGTTCTACAAGTTCTTAAAAAGAGCTTTTCAGAATTCGAATTTTTTCGCGCTTTCTGCTTAATGCTATTGGAAACGGCAACTTTTCGAATGCTAGCAGTCAAATATTATGGTGATTGGCCGTTGCGATTTCGTTTGATCGCTTTTTCCCGTGCAACGTATCGGCGTGATTTTGAAAATTGAGAAAAAATAGTTTCGGGTGGTTATCAAGCGTTTTATTTCAAAAGTTGGAATGCGACCCAAGTGAAAACTGAGTTAGACGAGGTGTACGGTGACTCTGCGCCATATTTTGCCACTGTTTCCAACTGGATTGACGAGTTAAAAAGAGGTCGCAGGAGCACCGAGAATGAACTACGTTCAGGACGCCCAAAAACGGCAACTGATGAGGAAAACGTGGAAAAAGTGCGGAAAATCGTTGCCGCAGATAAGCGAGTGAACATTAAGGAGATATCGGAGGCCTTGGGGATCAGTTTGGGTAGTGTGCATTTCATCCTGCACGAGAACTTGAAGATGAAAAAACTCAGAGCAAAATTGAGTGCCGCATTTGCTCAACCAAGGCCAAACAGACGCGCGTGTTTCCGCTTTACAGCGAAATTTGGCCAAGATGTCGAAAAATCCGACGGATTTTTGGCGCAAATCGTGACCGTCGATGAAAGCTGGGTCCATCACTACACTTCCGAGACCCAAGAAGCATCTCGCCAATCGTGTGCACCTGGTGAAGGACCTACGAAGAGGGTGCGGACAACGGCATCGGCCGGAAAGATGATGGCTACGGTTTTTTGGGACCAACGTGGAATAATTCTGGTCGACTACCTTGAGAGCGGTAAAACGATCACGGGAGAATATTATGCAAGACTGTTGGACTGCCTGAAGCAAAACTCATCGTGAAACGGCCCGCTTTGCAGAATAAGGTTGTCCTGTTTCACCAGGACAATGCTCCTGCACACAAGTCGCGGCGAGCAACGGCAAAACTGGCCCAACTGAGGTTCGAACCTATTGAACAACCTTCCTATTCTCCAGACCTGGCCCCCTCTGATTATTTCCTCTTCAGACAGTTGAAGAATCGTCTCGGTGGAAAGCGTTTTTCGAGCATGAAGAGGTTACAACTGCTGTCAATGCCTATTTTCAGTCTAAAGACGCAGAATTTTACTCAAGAGGTATAAATGCTCTGAAATCTCGGTGTGAAAAGTGTATTGAGCTTCTCGAGGAGTATATCAAATAAGAAAAATTAAAAACAAGATTGGAAAATTCTTGGTTTTCATTTTAAAAACTTGTGGAACTACCTGTATATATATATATATATATATATTATATATATATATACGTATATAAGTATATATATATATATATATATATATATATATACGTATATAAGTATATATATATATATATATATATATATATACGTATATAAGTATATTATTTAACTCAAAACCGGGTTTAAGCAATTGTTCTCCAGTGAACTGATGACTTCATTCGCTCTATGTCCATGTCTGGGGGTCGACCAGCTTGACAAGGTGGTGAGCATTGTCGTAACGTTACTTCGCTGTATGTTTTCTGATAGATTTTGCCGGAAAAAGGCGTCTATATATATATATATATATATATATATAAACAACTAGTATATATATATATAATCATAATAAATAGACACTTAGTGGCCGTTTGTCAATTCTTGGATTTCACCATACACTCTCTCCACGGGCGAAGTGACTCATGCATTTGCATATATGGTGACAGGTGGTGTGGTGTAAGCTATCACAGCAGTGAGTGTCACGGGCATCGGAAATGTTTAAACTTGCCAAACATTTTACAAATTTATATATACAGGGTCATTCATATTGTTGTGCACGCATTTCGAGGTTTGATAGAACTCGGCAAGAAAATAAGTTTTCCCTATGGAGGGAAGACGTGGAAACGTCTTGTTTAGGAGAGAGAGTGAAGTTATAAAAGTAGTTTTTCTGCCTTTTTCCTACATCGTTGTGCGAAATCTCTGTTTGCGGGAGAACCAGTCAACGCATGAAGAAACCGATCACACCGGCGTGTTCGGTCTGCACAACGGAAGACACTTCACTAGCTTGCGTAGCAAAAAGCTAATACACAAATTAAGGAAAGTCATGAAAAGTCGATATTTTACTTTAACGCCTTTTCATGAAAAATCGTAAAATTTTTCCAATGCGACCAAAAATGTACGTCCGAAAGACCACTCTCACGCAATAGCAAATTTAATGCCCATCATTTTCGTATCAAGGTTATGGTGCTGCGTTAAGTAGTTGTCAAGTCACTAAGCTTTTTCGACAGTCATAGTTGTTATGTTTTACGTGCAAGTTATCACGTTCAGAACCGTAAAAATTTGCCAAGACGTTTCCGCCCCCTCCTTCCACTAAAAGAATTTATTCTCTTGTTGAGTTCTACCAAACCTCAAAATATGTACCTAACTTTCTCATACGCCCTATGGAAATATGCTTGCCTTCGCTTTCGATATGGCTATCGAAAAAGCTTAGTGACTTGACAACTACGTAACGCAGCACCATCACCTTGATACGAAAATGATGGGCATTAAATTTGCTATTGCGTGAGAGTGGTCTTTCGGACGCACATTTTTGGTCGCAATGGAAAAATTTTACGATTTTTCATGAAAAGGCGTTAACGTAAAATATCGACTTTTCATGACTTTCCTTAATCTGGGTATTAGCTTTTTGCTACGCAAGCTATGATTTCGCCACAAACTATGTAAGAAAAAAAGGCAGAAAAACTACTTTTATAAACTTCACTCTCTCTCCTAAACAAGACGTTTCCACGTCTTCCCTCCATAGGAAAAACTTAATTTCTTGCTGAGTTCTATCAAACCTCGAAATGCGTGCACAACAATATGAATGACCCTGTATATATATATATATATATATATATATATATATATATATATATATATATATGTACAGGGTCTATCATAACCGTATGTACTTATTTAGAATTTGGTAGAACTCGCCACAAAAATACTTTACCATTGGAAGGAGGGGGCGGAAACGTCTCGTGCAGAAGTTGCTATTCTAACTATTTTTCTTCTACAAAGTTGTGCAAAATATGCGCTCGCGGTAAACCAGCACATAAAAGAACCAATCATACATGTAGGTTCGAGGGAAAATTCCATGATGCTAATGACACTCAACGGAAGCTAACGAAATGCGAATAGCCGGATTAACGAAATCCTAAAAAAATCGATATGCAGTTATGTTTTACGTTAAGCTTCCACGTTTAGAACCCTAAAGTTTTGCCAATGCGCTCAAAGACAAAGATCCCCAGGCAATAACAAATAATGCCTATCATTTTCGCACCAAACTGATGGTGCTGCGTTAAGTAGTTGCCGAGTAACTAATCTTTAACGGCCATATCGAAAGTGAAGGCATGCACTCTTGCATACATTTTGACCTGCCTTAGTAAATGAACCACTTGCGCTCGTTCAGAAACACACAAGCATTTTTTTTAAATAAAAAGTACTCGAAGTTTTGTGTGTCAACCATTAAACACGTGCTGTAGAGACTGCACATCCTTTCTTGCACGCGTGTAAATATGTTAGGCATTGCCGGAACGGCGTGAGCAGCGTTGAATATACGGGCGACTAGAGCTTCACGCGACCCAACGGGGGTTTCGTAGACGACTTTCTTCAGGTAGCCCATTAAAAAGTCGAGACTTGTTAAATTGGGCGATCGAGGTGGGCAAGCAATCGACCCGCGTCGGCCGATCCACCGATTCGCGAATGTCTTGTTTAGGTATTCCCGACCATAGTGGTGTGGCGGCGCACCGTCATGCTGGAACCACATTCTTATACAAACGCTTTCCGGGCCGCCTGCCACAACTGCTCAAGAATATGCGATAGGCAGCTGCATCTTATCTAGCAGAAAGGATGTGGGGGCCTATAAGCTATCTCGCCCAGACCGTATTTACCGAGAAGCGATCCTGACGTCTATGCTCGCGGGCCTTATGCGGGCTCTCGTAGACCCACCAATGAGTGTCGTGTGCATTAAACACACTAGCTTGGCTAAACAAAGCCTCACCCAAAAGCCGAATAAGCGCACAAGCGCAGGGAACCTAATCCTTGTGTTCACCTTTTCCAAAAACGGTTGACAGTATTCAGTACATAGCTGGTAGTCACTGGACCGTAGAGTTCGAATTCGCTGTAATCGGTATGAATGCAGCCCTTAATCGGCCAGTGGACCCAATAGAAGAAGCGGGAGCAAACGTCTTTTTTAGGAGTGAGGATGAATTTTTAAAAATAGCAAATCCGTTTTTTCGCCTACATAGTTAGTTCCGATGATGTGCAAGCGGGCTCTCGTAGGCCAACCAATGACTGTTGTGTGCATTAAATACTCTAGCTTGGCTAAACAAAGCCTCATCCAAAAACAGAACAAGCGCTTGTGCGCTTGTTTATGGATGGACATTATCGGAACTAACTATGTAGGAGGAAAAAAAAACAGAATAGCTCTCTTTATAAGTTTCATTTTCACTCCTAAAAAAGACGTTTCCCGCCGCTTCTCCCATTGGGAAAAATTGTTTTCTTGACGAGTTTTATCAAACCTTAAAAAGCACATACTGTTATGATAGACCCTGCATATATATATATATATATATATATATATATATATATATATATATATGTTATGCTGTCCCGGCAACAGCTCGACGTTGCTCGGCACGTGGCGACTTGATCGTCCGAGGTCGTTATACCTCACTGGTATTTCGTTTAAAGACAAATGTCCTTGTTTCTCTGTGTGTGTGCCTCATCGGTCTATCTCTCTCTCTCTCTATATCGTCTTGCGAGGATCACTTCAACTGTTTGGAGGCGGCAGTAGTGGCGCACTTCGTTCAATTGTACGAGGACAAGAGTTCGCTCTTTGTTTCCTCTCTCTAAGCCGGGGGCGGGGCGGGCTCGGTTCAGTTCCAACAGTGAAGTCGAAGCGGGCCCGTCGGCCACGGTGACAACAATAACAACAGCAACAACATCTACAACAACAACAGCAGCAACAACAACAATATCTACAAACAACAACAACAGCTGCAGCAGCTGCGGTTGCTATTCCGTTGCCGTTGATCGCCAACATGTTTCAACACGGTCCGAGCTGGCGACGCGGCACCGGTCTCTTAGCAGCACCGGTAGAAGCAGAAACAACAGCTTCGGCAACAGCTGCTGTAGCAACAGCGACTGATCGTCTTGACGGCGCCCGCGGTCGAGGCCTATCTATCTGTCTGTCTATGTTTGTGGCTGGTGTCGCAGATCCCCCGCCCCTCGCCTCGCCGCCCTTCTTTTGGCCATGAGACACACTGTCAGCGGTCCTGGACGGCCCCGGGGCGGTCCGGGGCGGGTTCGTTGTCCCGATTTCCCGGTGATGCCTGCTTTCACCGTCGCGGTTGCCTCGCAAAGCGCTCAGGCTAGCAACAGCTGGAAGAAACGCAGGAAAAGAGCAACCTCGCCTGGCTGGCGCCCGCTAGCAAGGGCGGTAGAGCGGCGAGATGGAGGAAGAGAGAAGGGGGCTGGAGAGGTAGAGAAAGAAGGAGAGAGGGAAGAGAGCGTGCCATGAACGAGAAACGGGGATACGGATGGTGGAGAGTGATACAGAAGGCAAGAAGGAAAGGCCGCGTTTCGCGTATTAGTGGTTCTTCGTCGTTTGGCCACATCGAACAGAACAAGGCCGAACGGAAGGAAAGGGAAAAGTCAACGTTTGTTCGTCGTCGACATCACTCAGCTGGTCGCTTGCTGGGCCATTGCCGGCTCATTGCGCAAACGTTTGGCTCCTCCATCGGCACCCCATTCTTGTAGTTGATCGTCTGCCACTACTGCTGATAGAGCTGCCTTTCGTTGTCGTCGTCGTCGCCGTCGTTTTCTTTCTGTTAGTGTTACTTTTCCCTTGAACAATTGACACGACAATATAGTTACTGAGGAGGACAGGTTGTTATAACGATCTAATAGCTACGACTAGTTACTGCTAATACTACTACTACTACTACTTTAGATAGTAGTAGTAGTACTAAAGTAACGTGAAGTTTTCGGGCTGACCCTCAGCCAAGATTTAACGTCCACGGAACTATTTTTTGCACATTGCTTCATAGACAGACCCCCATAACTACAAATGTGCAACGGCGGGGCTTGAACCCGCGCATCTGCTATGTGTCTCCTCCGGTTGCGAGGCGCAGACTTAAGCCACCACGCCACCGGGCTCGACGCTACTAATACAACTACTACTGCTAATACTAAGACTACTTCGGGTATAGCATTAAAGCCGGCTGGCACCTGATTCTTTCCGTAGCCATTCGCGGCACAAGCGAACACTGCTGCTACGACTCCAATTGATCACAGGATTCAGTGGATATTAGACATTGTCTGGCGTGTTGGTGCTGAGTTTGTGGCCATACCGTCCACCTGAGACTGCTGCGTAGGGGTTGCGTTGCAAGTTGTGGCAAGTTTATCTATACGTATTATATATATATATATATATATATATATATATACATATATATATATATATATATATATATATACAGGTAGTTCAACAAGTTCTTAAAATAAAAACCAAAAATTTTCCAAATCTTGTTTTTAATTTTTTCTTATTCGATATACTCCCCGAGAAGCTCAATACACTTTTCCCACCAAGATTTCAGAGCATTTATACCGTTTGAGTAGAATTGCGCGTCTTTGGACTGAAAATAGGCATTGACAGCAGCCTTAACCTCTTCATTGCTGGAAAAACGCTTTCCACCGAGACCATTCTTCAAATGCCCGAAGAGGAAATAACCAGAGGGGGCCAGTTCTGGAGAATAGGAAGGTTGTTCAATAAGTTCGAACCTCAGTTGAGCCAGTTGTGCCGATGCTTGCCGCGACTTGTGTGCAGGAGCATTGTCCTGGTGAAACAGGACAACCTTCTTCTGCAAAGCGGGCCGTTTCACGATGAGTTCTTGCTTCAAGCAGTCTAACAGTCTTGCATAATATTCTCCCGTGATCGTTTTTACCGCTCGCAAGGTAGTCGACCAGAATTATTCCACGTTGGTCCCAAAAAACCTTAGCCATCATCTTTCCGGCCGATGCTGTTGTCCGCACCCTCTTCGGAGGTCCTTCACCAGGTGCACACTATTGGCGAGATGCTTCTTGGGTCTCGGGAGTGTAGTGATGGACCCAGCTTTCATCGACGGTCACGAATCTGCGCCAAAAAGCCGACGGATTTTTCGACATCTTGACCAAATTTCGCTGTGAAGCGGAAACACGCGCGTCTTCTTGGCCTTGGCTGAGCAAATGCGGCACCCATTTTGCTCTGAGCTTTTTCATCTTCAAGTTCTCATGCAGGATGAAATGCACACTACCCAAACTGATCCCCAAGGCCTCCGCGATCTCCCTAATGTTACTCGCTTATCTGCGGCAACGATTTTCCGCACTTTTTCTACGTTTTCGTCAACAGTTGCCGTTTTTGGGCGTTCTAAACGTAGTTCATCCTCGGTGATCCTGCGACCTCTTTTTAACTCATTAATCCAGTTGGAAACAGTGGCAAAACATGGCGCAGAGTCACCGTACACCTCGTCTAACTCAGTTTTCACTTGGATCGCATGCCAACCTTTGAAATAAAAATGCTTGATAACCACTCGAAACTCTTCTTTCTCCATTTTTCAAAATCACGCCGGTACGTTGCACCGGAAAAGCGATCAAACGAAATCGCAAGGGCTCGAATTCTGAAAAGCTCATTTTAAGAACCTGTTGAACTACCTGTATATATATATATATATATATATATATATATATATATATATATATATATATACATACATATAATGCGTATAGATAAACTTGCCACACTGTCGGCATAATCCCTAAATATTTTTTATTTTTTGCGGAGGAGGGCTAAATGCAGTTACGCACTACCTACGAGTAGGAAATATTGCTTTCCATCTCGAGCTGTGTGGGACTCGACCCCAGCGGATGGATGTTGCGCCGCTGAGACCCATACCCACTAAACGCACCTCCCCCTAAACTTCACTCTCTGGTGGCCCAGATCTCCATAGAACAGTGCTATGGGCCATCTTTAAAGGCCATCCCTAAATAAATTGCTAGTATTTACATATATGTATGTACGTGTGTATATATAAATATGAAAATAAAATATATAGTGATCTTTTAAACAACTAAACTTACATATACATATAGAGGGTCTTCCAGAATTCGTCCAATACATTTTGAGATTAAGTAATTCGGCGACAAAAAAAAATAATACAACAAGGAGCAAACATGTTGTCTAAGAAATGTGTAATTGAGCGTGAAATCCAAAATATAAGAATTGCAAAGAATGTAATTTCATGAGAATTTTCTATACAACTATTGTTCTGTTTTGAGCGAACGTAGAATGCAATTCAACAAAATGTTCCTCCAAACCCGCAGATATGCTTGGTTTGTCTATAAGATGACTGGGACTTTCGCAATCGCCGATTTAGTGAAGGGATGCCAGGATAAAAAGATTGATACAACTACTTTTGGTGATTTCGCTCTCACTCCAAAAGAAGACATTTCCGCCCCCTGTTCTATTGGAAAAAATGATTTACTCGCCGAGTTGCACTAGATCCCAAAGTTTGTTGGAGAAATTCTGGAAGCAGGTGTATATATATATATATATATATATATATATATAATGCAAAGTGTTCAAAAACTTCCAAGCCAATTTGCATAGACATTCCTATCACATGCGTGGATTTTTTTACTACTCTATATCACATTAGTCAGAATTAATCGTACTGACTTGATAACACAATTTTGTGCTTGTAACATATATGGGTTCTATAGTAATATGCTCGCACTCTTGGAAAAACACATATTCAATTTGTTGCTGTGAAACTTGATATGCCTCCCTCCTGCAGAGGTTACATGTAGTTACGTAAAACATTTAATACACAGATATTGCTCTATGTAAAACTCTAATCTTATTCGGGAAGAATATTGGTTAATTGAAAAAAAATCCTGACAAAACTCGCTAAAGATGTATTAAGGACCACATACAATAAAAGCAATCGAGCTTAATAGAGAATACACCTCAAGGCATATCATTGTTTCAGCAGTTAATATACGCTGGCCACCCGGATAACGATTTAGAATAAGAAGCTTTAGCGTTAGGTTAATCCGTTTGTTTTCAACAAGAGAAAGTCATCAACCGCTACTGTAAAGTGACGTGACAAGAAAAACCCTACACTAAATAATAACAGTTAGAAATTATTAGTATAATTAAGATATTTGACATACTAGGTATGATATACACCCACGCCTGGAACAAGACAACAGATGTACAATTCCGGCCATAGACAGCTGCCGTGTGGATGTCCTGGTAGTTCCGACGCAGGCTAACGTGTTCTCAGGGTGCATACAATCAGTTCATATGGACTCTGAAAGAGCCGTTTCAGAAAACGTTTGTGCCAATAGATTGTGCCGGATGAACCGTATAATCATGCCCGGAACATCCATGTAAAGATATGAATACGAGGAAGTGGGTCAAAGACGGAGCTCGTTAGATTAAAAACAGAAGCATAGGGCAACGTTAAAAGCAAGTGTTTTCGCAAATCATTGCGCGGATTGCCGCCCGGCTCGTGCATCGAGAGAGCGTTGCGAGAGTTCTCCCTAGAGGGGATATCGACGTGTGACCCGTTTCAAACTCGGCGCGTACAAAGCGCTGGCAAAAGTAGAGCCAGAATGAAAAAAAGAGAGCCCCGGCCACGGTCATTACTAAGGCAATGCAATCTCCCTGTAAAATAAACTCACATCCGTCCAAGCCAGCGTATCGCCGAAGCGAATGATGCCCCTTCGGCCCTGCCCAGCGTCCTATCCTACATCCTCTCTCTCCTTGCAGTGGCGGCAGCAGCTCAAAAAGATATGATAACGAGCTTAGCAGCATCGGCCATCCCGCCAATATAAGTAATCCAATTAATGGTTCCCAACGAAGCGTTGGGAACCGATGACGGGCAGACGGACGGACGGACAGACAGACGCTGCAGCAGCAGCCTGGGATCCCGGCCGAAGCAGCAGCAGCCTGGGAACCCGGCCGAAGCACCAGCAGCCTGGGAACCCGGCCGACGCACCAGCGGCCGGATACAGCGTGTCAACAGTATTCAGCTAGCTGGTGTGGGTATTTATCATTTTCTCGTGCAATCAACTGTAGACGGAAGCGCGCGAAAAAACCGAAGAGCGCAATCGTTCAGCCGGCAAACATGCAATCTCCGGTCAGGGTGGGTGGTCACGAGAAATAACGACGCCATGAATTAGACGCCCTGTTGTTGTTGTTGTACTTCTACGGAGTGCGGCATTGGGGCTGACGTCCAGGCGCAACGCAACGCCACCGTCGTCGTCGTCTGCTTTGCTGTCTGCCACCTGGTCATATTGGGTGTAGGACAAGAGACTGCGTCGAACTATTTCCGCTGAGTCTAGCGTCAGCGGCGGCAACGGCGGCGGCGGCGGAGGTCTGACGGCGGCACGGTCAGGACAAAGCGTGTCGTACGTAACACCATGATAAGACAGGACGGTTCGGACGCTCGCAGGCCGGGATTGCGAAAACAACGAACTGGTCATGTGTTTAACTCGATCACTTCTTTCCGCGCGCAGAAGATATTACCGTAACCAGACGTGCTGCTGATTTCCTACGTACAGTGCTGCTGATTTACTCTATATGTACGTCGCCTTTAGCGCGTTGTCTTTTTGGCGTTTGGCGAGCTCAAGCGAATGCGATTGGAGGTGGGAGGTTGGGAGGGCGTGGAGAGCGGGGGTCAACTGCTTCGCGTTATTCTACATTATATATATTGTTTATTATTATTATTATTATTATTATTTACGTGCTCAAAGCGCTCCCGTTATTCTATATTTACGTGCTCAAAGCGCTCTCGTGCGAATCGATGGCGATGCAATCTCTACGAGCAGCACGAACTACACTCATACGTATTTGTCACATTGCCCCGAGAGAGAAACGGGTATTCTCAGTCATTCGTTGTCGTTTGTGCACGATTGGCTGGTAGCACTTTCATTGTTGGAACGAGCTAGGTGACTCGCCCTAAGTTGCCTCAAAAGTCGTGCATCTATCTGCCGCTGGTCACCAGTGCAATCGGTACTTGCCCCATTAGAGCTAGCCTGCCCTAACTATGTTATCACCAGGGTCATGGACGGTCATCGATGATAACGGTTCATATTATTAGCTTAAGTAATAATGCTTTCCGGGCATAGGACGTTTATTTGTCTTTTTCGACGGGAGACGGACTCGACCCTATAGGTCTTACGGGGTAATGCCATCAGTACTTCATACTAATCAATTTTAGTACGGCGCACGTTTAATACAACGTGTGGCGATCTCAGCAGCGGCCTGAAACATCACAAACATACACCTCCGTAAGCATGCTTTCTATGCTTGAGATGACTGCAAAATAACAAGGACTGATCGATTAGCCCGTTGATTCAGATGAATAATGTCTGTGTGAAATTAGAACCAAGAATACACGTACGTATTGTTCTAGGTCCAAGTGTGCCAACCTGATACGGTGGTTTAACGGATGCAAAATTCTCCGAAAGCTGCACACCCGCATATTTTATATTGGTGTATCGTTTTTTTCCATTTTGTGTATTTCGCTGTAATTAAGCATATTTTACATAAAATGTTTAAAATTGTCTTCATTGTTATGAAGGGTGGGCCATAGTAACGGCAACTATTTTGAGAGCTCACTATAGAATAACAACAGGAGATGCTGACAAAGCAAACGTTTAGTTTATTCGGTACATTACTTAGTTGTCATATATATATATATATATATAATCAAATAATACACTCTCGTTTTTCACGCACTCCCGAAGCATCCGTACGCGGCCGACTGTTGGCCGCAGGTACTAAACGTCAAGGCTTGTGATGGGCTTGCCTGAACTCGTCTAAATTGTGGAATTGAAGTCTCATGGCTGCCATGAAGCCTGGATTTCAACTCCATAGATGTTTCTGCGTGATGAATTTTGAGAGTTGGTCTTAGAATCACTCGATGCCAACATTTGGACGAGCTTAAGCAAGCCCTCCGCGAGCAGTGGGGCAATTGACTTGACGTTCCCTACTTGCGGCCATAACGAGCAAAATATATTACTAACTTAGCTGGATTATAAAAAAAACGCCTCTAATGCAATACAACGCGATCTAGGTCTCAAGATGGTACAAACACATGCACAGCGCCTGTATGCGCTTGCACGCCACGCATCTAGCCATGATTCCAGTAGTTTCTCTGCTAATGAAAACATCACGTTGGCGTTTTGTGGCAGGAATGTAAAGGCAACTCTAAAGGCAAGGTGTGTGTTGGCTTTAAAAATAAGGTGCGCTCTCAACAAAGCTGAAATATTATTGGCAATAAGTCCTCATCAGTTGTGTTTTGCAACTACTAGGGGTACGGGTATTCAAATCTAAACCTCCCGCACCTGTGTAAACTCCCGCAGTGGCCCGACCGTTCAGGTTAGGCGAGATTGTAGGAATTCCTTTTACAGCTAGCTTCAGAAGGTACTAATTGCTAAACGCGGTGAAATACTATGCCCTGCAAATTCTTCACTAGGTACATGCGGCTTGCGCACAACGGTCGCACTTGGTCTTGCCACATGTCACTAAATCTTCGGAGCCCAAGCCTTCAACAAGGAGACCATTTAAGTCGGCCTTTGTTCTGTTTGTGTGTAAATAACTTGCTCGACTCCTTACAGTGTCATCTAAATGCCTGGTACATGGACGACGGTATGCTTGGGGGTAACCTAGCTACGGTAATCGGTGATATTTACAGAGTACGGAGCTCCGAGAGGGTGAGTGGGCTATCCCTAAATTCCGGGTTGTGCAAAGCCTACGTCACGGGCCCTGGGGATATCATCTCGCGGGATATATCGAAGCTATACCATCTCCTCGCCGGTTGCAGGGTCGTCCAGAAAAGTAAAATTGAGCGTATCGGGGTTCTTCTCTCCCGAGAGGGGTTACCTGAGGCTTTGGAAACGTAGAGAGAAGGACTTGCGTTGGGGGCTAATTGTTCCGGACCGAGAACCTTTGAGCCTTCAACGAGTAGACCTTGAAAACACTGGAGAAGTTCCTGAACGTATGCCTTTCACCCGATGCAGGTTTGCGGGCTCAGCTTCCCATATCCTTAGGTGGACTGGGAATTCTTGGCGCCGTAGCGTTGGTCGGCCCTGGCATAGTCTCTTATATGTCCTATCTATGGCATTGCAAAATGTCAAACTGTTACTGGACGACTTAGGTGAAAGTGTCTGCAATCTCACTTTGTCGGCCTTATTAGAGAGATTAAAGTATCTGTGCGGTGTCATACCCACTGATACGCCTTGTCAAAAAAGCTGGTCGACCACTTTTCAGGAGAAGACATTTGCGCATCTTGTTGAACAAGCCCCCCACTACGATTGACAAGGCCAGGTTAAGGGCGGTCTTCGCAAAAGTCGCCGGGGCCTTTCCTGGTTACAGGAGCTGCATAGTGCTTACTTAGGAACTCTACTAGACGAGAACACTGTGCGGGGCTACGCCTGGGAGCAGCTCTCGTGTCCCCCCCACCAATGTACGTGCGGCGATCAAGTAGGGCCACAGGCACACCAAGATCTCGCTTGTGCTTTGAATTTAGATCGTCGAGCCCGACACGCAGCGCTTAACGGAATATTTAGCTGAGTTTGGGCATTTGTTAGCTTTTCTTGGATTCTTGAGCCTCCTAGCCTCTGAGAGTGATGGAAAGAGACCGGTCGGACTGACACTAACGTCCTTCGAGATGGGTCGCATGCTGGCGTGGAATGCCACCGTTGCTGACTCATTAACCCCTTCAGTGGTCATATGGGAGTGAAACCTGCTGGTCACGCGTCTATTCTGACGGAGGGGAACAAGTGCAGAAAATTTGCACGTATTATTATTAACTACCCCCACGACTTCCGCCAGCAATGGCATTCGAGACACTGGGGGGACCTGGCCCCAAAACGCACACACTTACTCAATGAGTCAGTAACACACTTAACCGTTCGACAGAAGACACTATAGCTGTCGATTACTTGCACCAGAGACTATCGCAAAACATTCAGCGTGACCATGCCGCCCCTGTGCGTGGAACTCTGCTAGACTGGACACGCCCAAACCTAGAAGATAACTGACGCTTTCATTTATTGTATCCGGTGTATACGTTCATAATAAGACTTGACAATTGAACATTCTCAAAAAAACAAAAAAAAATATATATATATATATATATATATATATGTATAATGATACAAATATCCGTGTGTTAAAGACGAAACTCGGTGGCAATGATCGGTGCTCTCAGAACGTAAAAAAAACAGCGGGAGTGCTACTGACGTCGTCGACACGCTAATTCCACTGTGGCCTTGAGGCGGGCTAAGTGGGCTAAGGTCTTTGGCCCGAGGAGGTGGTGTTGATTCCAAATATCGGCGGCCGTCACCGCCGCCGCCCGGGTCGCCGACACGGCAGGCATCTTTCGCGAGTTGAGCCCTGGTTCCTCCGCGCAAACACGGCAGGAGCGTTGGCAGAAGCTAGTTAGACCTGTCGCCTGCATAGCGATCGCCGTTAGCTAACCCATATATATATACATTAATTGTACACTCCTTATATATATATATATATATATATATATACATACATACATATAAACGTCTGTCATGTTCAGAGAGGGAATGCCATGCCGCTTCGGTGAGAGGTACCCTGGCTAGGTGGACCAGCCCAAGCCTGGACCTAACGCCTTGAGGTATGCCCCCGCGGGCTGCGTACATGTTCTTACATCACAAATGTATATTTTGCTACACTTAAATAAATTTGGAGATATAATATATACATAAATATATATGTACATATATATATATATATATATATATATATATATACATTTCGTCACCTGGTCTGTTTGCGTTCAAACTCCTACGAGGACTACGCAAAGAGTGCCTATGTCAACTGTGTTCTCAAGCGTATACGAAGCATTATGCATCTGCCTACCTGGCCCTCACGAAGAGATCGCTGCACTGGCCCTGTCGAATGACATGCCTAGAGCAGCAGATAATAGTAGAATTAGCAAGATTATATGCATACTCAATATGAGTGAAATAAATGTGATGATATATATATATATATATATATACATACAACGTCATTCCATAAGTCAAGTATTTACCCGTGAAACGTCACGCTATCTCGAACGACTAAACAAATTGAATTGGCACTACTAGACTAACTATGCAATGCCCCGAATAAAACTACCTCGAGCGCGCATGACACTTCTGACAGTGTCATATCTGCAGTAGCGATTCAGAGTTATCAGTCAGGGTTGTAAAGGAACGGTCAAAAAGTGTATCGCAGTTGGCGTATAGCCGATTCACTTGCTCGTGTAAGGGCATTGAAAGCTAGTTTAACGCGTCGCAACGATGGATGCATTCATAACGCAACAATGCGAAGTGACAGGTGATCTTTTAGCGGTAGTTGATCGTAGTGCCAAAATTTATCGTCGAATTGTGGGCGTGTATGGTCAGCACTATTTAGGGTGAACAACTGTAAGTGGTGTGAGAGTTTTCGTAAAGGGCGGCCAAAATTAATCGTAGATCTGCCGAGACCAAGTCAAGCAACCAGCGTGACCAAAAACTACTGACGTTATTGTTGCGTACGGCACAAAATACATGCAGTAAAGGCGCGCCACTATTTCCGACAACATCAGCATTGCATAGCAGGACCGGTAGGGCGTCAACACTTTCGTGGACAAGGAACAGGGAAACGGCTAAACGCAGCATAGCGACTTGTTATGTAAACTTAGAATTGTTTGCCCGTCGCCGCCTCACAGATGCAGTCTAATGCGCGCCCAAAGCACGAACGTATTTACTAAGCCCGCATGTGATTCGTCAATCCGACTAGTCAGTTGTTACTCGGTGATGGAATGGTGCGATGTCGTCTCGCCTAATGCGTATGAAGAGCTATGCGCTCGATCCGCGTGTCCGGCTAGGCAAAGATTTCGTACCAGTGCGTCTTGTGTCGATATATTATGGCTACTGCCACCGTTATTGTCGCTCGCCGATATGTTGGCAGTGTAAGTAGGACTCCTGTAAAGAGCTAATTAGTAGAGACGAGTCAGAATGCCGAAACAGGAGGTAAATAATTGCTACAAAAAATGCCGAAACAAGAGGTAAATACTTGCTACAAAAAATACCAAAAGAAATCAAAACAAAACGAGTGCTCATATACGCCAACATTCGCACCGCACTGCATCGTCGCTATCATCAAAAACATTTTGACAACCCGGCAACGCTACGCAAAATCTACAGCCGTTTTACATATGCATGTGGACCTCCCTACAACGCGTATGCGGTTGTAAGTTGTCATACGTACATATATATATATATATATATATATATATATATACATACATGCGAGAATTGAACATTTGAAACCATGGGCATACGCATTTTTCTTCAATTTCCATGTTTTCCCATCCCAGAAAGCTTTCCAGTTTTCACTGGACGACGAAGCAAACGAGTGAACGAGCTCGTCGCACCGCAACGAAGAGGAATTTTAACGACACATCGGATTCACCATTGCCGACAGCCTCACCGCAACACGTTTCCAAAAACAAACGAGGAAAAAGATACTTCTACACGACAGCGACACACACAACGAGGCCTCGTTGACAACGGCCCGCAGACGGTCGTGGCGAAGGTCGGGTTGGCGCTGACGCCGATGCTGTATCTTCGTCACTGTCTTCGTCTTCACCGTGTTTATGTTCGTCCTTTTCTTTTTCTTCTTATTTTTCCTATTTTCTTTTTTCTTCTTGTTATTCGAGGCCACACGTGAATTCCATATTCGATCGGCTACCCACTGGTACGCATAATGGTGCTCTTCCTCTAGCCCTACTACAGTTACACGCTGGCGCATCTTTCGAAGCCGATGCGGGAATTGCCGAGTCCTTTTGTCAGAGCCTAACTTGGCCACTCGGAAAACGGTAGTTGTTTCGTGTTCTTGGCAGGCACCATCATCACCATCATCCTTAACAGCAACAATAACAACAACGAGAACAACAACAACAACGAGAACAACAACAACAACAACAATAACAACAACAATATCAGCGGCAGCAACAGCAACAACAGCTACCAAATCTGCATACGCGAATGTCTTGCCGCCGGAAAAGGCACTGTGCCGCCGTCTCGGAAGAACATTTCGTCGCTCCCCCGAGACAGCCAACGAACGAATTCGGATCGGAAGCCGCAACTACCGCGCAGGCGGCGGAAGGGCCCTGACGACAGACTTTCTTTCTGCGCCTCGAGTGAATATTCTATCCAGCGTATTCGCTGCTCTTGGCTAGAAGTAAAGCGCTGCTAACATGCGAGTAACTAAAAGCTAAAACACAACGACAATCAACAGCCTATGCTTGTGCACTGCATATGTATTCGATGTCATCATATGCGGTTCTTTTTGCCGATTGAAACATTCACAGAAGCTGCTACGGCGCTCGGAACGCGCAAACAAACTCTATCTGCGCTGTCTAACGAAGACGACGACGACGACGTTTTCACCATGTTTTCATAGCCTTTTGAACGGACGAACAACGATAACTCACACCCGCGACCTGTTACTGATTCCTTCTTCTCTGTTGTTTTTCTTCATCTCTTTTTTATTTTATCTCGCGTTTATATATATATATATACATATATATTTATATATATAGGCGAGCACTGCCGAGTGTGCAAACGTATTGTAAATGATTAATAAATCATCACAATATTTTCTATATATATATATATTATATATATATATATATATATATATATATATATATATATATATATATATATATATATTGCTACAGGGTCTATCATAACCGTAATTACTTATTTTAAAGTTTGGTAGTACTCGGCAAGAAAATAGTTTTTACCAATGGAAGAAGCGGGCGGAAACGTCTTGTTTAGAAATAAGGATGAAATTTATAAAAGTAGTTATTCTGCCTTTTTCTCCTACATAGTTTTGCAAAATCTATCTTTGCGTGAAGGAATCGATCTTAAAAGGCGTGTTCGGCGGAAATGTTTGCATAACCTGAATGACACCCGACGCAATCTTGCAAAAGGTATGTAGCCAGATTAAATAAAAAATAGTTTATTTTATTAACACCCAGGCTGGGTAAGTGCGTTCATGGTACATCAGTGTGTTCCGACACAATCTAGCGTTTTGACAGTTCTGCCATGGACCACACCACCGGACATACCGCGGCGTGGTATCTGTCACATCTGCTCCAGCATTGTTTGCATCGACATTCGTCCTGTGGTTCATGGAAACCCTCCACGTTTCACAGAACGGGACAAAACCCGTGGGCTGCAAAGGCCGTAGTTAGATGCCAATAGCCAGATTATAAAAAAGTTATAAAGAGTCGATATGCTGTAATGTCTTATATCGAAGCTTTCACGTTCAGAATCGTAAAATTTTGCCAATATTTTCCGCTTCCTCCTTCCATTAAGAAAAAAATATTTTCTTGCCGAGTTCTACAAATTCTCATTAAACGTACCTAACTTCCGTATGCACTCTTATTGAAGTAGGCCAAAATCCCAGTAAATATGCACGCCTTCGCTTTCGAAGATATGGCTGTCGAAAAGGTTTAGTTACTTGACAACTTCGTAACGCAGAACCATCACTGTAGTACGAAAATTATGGGCAATAAATTTGCTATTGCCTGAGATTTGTCAAAACTGTACGGTTCTGCACGTGAAAGCTTCAATGTAGGACATAACAACATATCGACCTTTTATAATTTCCCTGAGTCAGGCTGTTCGCCTTTTGCTAGCTTGCGTCGGATGTCATTCTCATGTTCCGTATTTTTTTTGCAGAATTTTGCCCTAAAGACAGCGGTGTGATCAGTTCCGTTGTGAGTTGACTGCTCTTCCCGCAAACGTAGATGTTGCACAACTGCGTAGGAGACAAAAATGCAGAATAACTTCTTTTATAAATTGCATTCTTACTCCTAAATAAGACGTTTCTGCCTTTTCCTTCCACTGGAAAACATTATTTTCTACAAAACCTTAAAATAAGTACATACGGTTATGACAGACCCTGTCTATGAATATTTTGTTTGATGAGTGTCTGATCCTGTTACGTACTATCGCCATGTGTACGGGCTTTATTTGTTTCACTTTATTGCTGCTGGTGGGACCCACCTTCGTCATTTTTAATGAATTAGAACTTAATGCTAATAAAAAATTAGAGTAGACTCAAGTATTTTATTACCATTAAGTTCCAGTGTTTACCATTTGTACACCGTGATACCCCGGTCATTACAATACGCTATCATCACTACTCCTTCTGAAAGTGTATATATATATATATGTATGTCCGAGTTATTTAATCGTCGGGGTAGCCCCCTCTCCTTTAAGCGTCGCACTACCACTAATCGGGCAGTTTTCCGACTCTCACCTCATAGTGCATCCCTTTCACATAGGGAAATATCTCCAACACAAAAACTTCCGAGCAGTCCATGTAAATGGGCTACACGTGCAAGACCTGGGAGATGCGCCGTCTATTCATAGTTCATGCGCAATTTATCTTAGGATCCTTGACGGCTCACAAAAAGTTGCGTATATAACACAATAAAGTTGCGCAGTTTCTCTGGTTTCGGTCAAGGTGTTGCCAGTTTGGTTTGTTCCAAGAAGTTTAAAAGTCGCGCATTTTCTTTGGAGCGAGTTTATTCTATGTAGAGAATAATGACGTATCTAACCCAGTGGGCAAATGTTGGTTGCTGGGACAACACAGCTTCGATATGTAAAGCGATTTAAGATCAACAGTTGCGATTTAGATCCCGAAATAGCACAGAAGTGGCTTTTACAGCCTCGTACATATAATGTAATTCCAGTAAAATTGCACTGTTAACAAAGCCCTGTCAACAGTCTGCGCTCTGATGATTTGTTGAAGGCAGATTGCAAGTATGTGCCGGAACTATTTATTACTACGCCGACAGTGCTCATATTAAACTCTTACTTCTGCTTTTTTTAATTAATGCATCTACTCCCAATTAGTCAGGGCGACAGAGCGACGTATTAATTCACTCCCTTATGCTGTCCTATTCATGGCTTAGGATTGTTCGTAAACTCATAGCGGTGCGCACTCTCTGCTTTGGGCCATTGTTGTCAAAAGCGTTTTTCGTTACGGGCTTGCCACCGAATATCTGCATAAAGATTGACCGTGCTAACGTTTGAGCCTTTAAGAGTATCTGTGTTACCTGATGGAAGACAGCTAGGCATATCATCCTGGATCTACAGACTGATTACGTCTTCCAGATGAGTTCACAGATAAAGAATGTAGTGCGTAGGTTAAACCTTAAATAAAATAATTTTTTTAATTCTAGGTTAAACCCGACAAAGCATGTTGACCCGTTGGAGCCTATCAATTATCTCATCTTGCTATCTTTTTGGTCTAACGTGGCACTGCTCGAGTCGACGCCAGGGGCCGAGCCTTATTACCGATCTCCAAGGGCAGATTGGACATTTTCGATATCGTCACGACCACCGGCCCTACGGTACTGGCCTTAGTGTCTATTACAAAAGCATGTCGCATAGTACCCTCCCTCCTGGCACCGGACCGATTAATTATCTAATTAGACTAGGCTAGGACAGGTGCACTGGGCTACACTGGTACCGCTTCACATGAGAATCCTTGTCCTCAAGCGAGTTGGACCCTTGCTCTCGACCTGCCAAGCATTAATCTATGCCGATCAAGAAGAAGCAAACAGAGAGAAACTTTTGGCAGTCTTGTCTAAGGGAGCAGAAGCACGATTGTGTGCGTTACGGAGTGCCCCTATCGAAACCCTTCTAGATGATGCTTGTGCGCAGGCCGCCGTTTGACTTCGTCTAGGCGCTCTATACTAGGGTACCAGCATGTATGCAGGATCAGTGGGTTTAATCAGTGGGTTTTGCCTTCTGATCACCGCCTCTCCTGCGTTTAGACTTAAGCCTTGATATATGGTTTGGCCATTGCCATAGCTTAGGCCGGCGCGCAAGACGAGCTAAATGACACAAGGGCACAAGTTGTCAGGATCTTGGGTGCTCTTATATATCTTAAACCTGCCAAATATACATGCCAAATGACCGCAGACGTCCTGGCTGCGTAATCTTAATGGCTTTTGCTAGTTTTCTGGGTAGTTTAGGCTCACTTATAACTGGCGGAAGTTTGGTTGCACAATTGAGAGAACAAAATTGTTAATGCCCACTCAATGGTTTGGCTGTCTGTATAAAAAAATACTGGTCATCCGCAGGACGAGAGACTGCAGTTTTACCCATGTAAAAATATTCGTAAACATATGATCCGTTCTCTAACATGCCCCAGCATATTTTTAAGTTTTGCTAAATCCTTTTGTTAGCCCTTTTAATCTGGTAAGGTACCGCTACATATTTTGGTTAGCGCTTAATCATTAATTATATACGCCTTAGAGTTAGTGGAACGAGAATAGTAGAAACAACAAGATCGGTTCTAATGCAAGGCAGAAAGAGAGTATTTGCAGCGTGCGAACATGCAACTAGCTACCTTATCTTGCAAACAACTGTCATTTGCCCATGCACCATTATGATAACACACCTTTGCGGCTGTAATTTTCGATTTTTTCTGGCAAAGCTTTTATATAAATGCTGTATGTATCATTGCTCTGCTTGCTTGCTATGCATAGTGGGTCATTCTAGACGCAAAATATGTTTTGACTTTGAGATCTCTTGCTTTTTCGAAGGAAATAAAAGTATAACACTACTAGACTAAGCCTACAGAGCTTCAAGGAGAATTCGTCGATACATAAAAAGACGCTATATTGTGTTTTTAATACTTTTACATTTTTTACTTACTAAATTGCTTATGTGGATTGCTTACCTTATTATTGTGATTCTCTGTGTGTAGTGCGCGTTCTAAATAGGTAAAATGTCAGATGTAACTTCGTTAATATCAAATAAACGGACACCTACCAGCTCTACAAAACACAGTAACCTAAAGCCAATCAGGGCAAACTATATTTTGGTAAATGAGTTTATTGTCGTTACTACGACAAAACAGGTTTATTTAGCATTCAACACGTAGTAAGTTATAAAGCCTAGAAGCATTGTATGTGGCAATTGCAACGCATATAATTAAATCTGCCACAGCTAGTGTGCCATTGGTGGTTGCCATGACGATGCACCCCGTGTGTTTAAGGTATAAGAAAAAGCTAATCGAAACGTGGAAACTTATTTCTTTGAAAGTACAGCATTCATATATCGATTATAACAAAGAAGAGATTCTGTGGTGGTATTTCCAGGCCAAAAAAATGTGAGCCAGTGAAAATGTTAGCACCTGCTAATACAAAAAAGTTCTACCAAACCATTGTTTCATACATATTCAAGCACTTTTTACCAGATTCCCTCCTGTCTCGTTACTTAATATACATAAAAGGAAAAGGACAAAAAACAAATAGCTATCTTACAAATGATGCATCAAGTGACAAAATAGGTTGGCGTACACTTATTTTCCGTACAGAAAGAGTTTTGGAAAAAGCTAAAGAAAGCCCGGAACATTCGCTGATAATAGATCGATTCTAGTATGAAACAATGATAGGCCAATTAAGTTTAAGGCACAGACATAGCTGATTGCCTAGGCAACAATAAAGCCTACGTTCGGTCAAGAACCACTCGGATTACGTTTGGCTATCCGGAAGGTATAATAATGTATTCATCAACCGTGAATTAGATAAGTTTAAAAATCTTCGGAACAAAGAAGTAAAAAGCTATGCATTTAATCATTTACAAATAATCACAAAACATAATAGGTGCGCAGCTTGCAAACGGATTAATTTGTAGCAACATCAATTGTTAAAACTTACCACAAGAAAGGAACATGTGCTTGTCTTGGTCTCTCATCGGAACTTATAGGTTGTTACTACCAGAATCTAAAGTATACCATAAGATATTCTTATCTACTGAATATAGCACATGCATTGCTAACTTAAATATGGGCAAAAACATATAATTATGTACTTGTAGTTTACTATTCGAATATGTGCCCGATGTGTATACCGATGCCCCCCTGGACTTAGAAAGTCCACTAGACGCGGTAAAAGCGGCATTCTTTTCCAGGGCATCTAGTTCTCAGTGGCCTTGACCCACTCGAGTTTGAGCCAGAACGACCAACTTTTATTTCATTACTGACTGCCCATTAGACCAAGGTTCTCTCACACTCCAGCTTATACGCATGCATATTTGTGTGTGTATATATACGCGTATATGAATATATATATATATATATATGTGCATATATATATATATATATATATATATATATATATATATATATATGTGCATATATATATATATATATATACTTGGCACCAGATACATACGTGTTCTTCTGCACATAGGAGGAACATATATGAAACGCTGTGGAAGCGGCTCTGGCAGAGACCGTTGTCCACACTTAACTAATTAGATTTCGAGACACTTCATTGCTTGATTACGCTATTCAGATGTGAATCACTAGCTATCACTACAGTCGGTTAAGCATTCTTTGAATTTCACTGGCTCTTCAGCATTGCTCTCGTTTTGGGGTCAACAGGTAGGCGCTATGAGCACGGCCTCGTTGGTGGCTATGGCAAAATTATACGTTCTTAATTTTTTTCATGTGGGCGGTCAGCCGGGCACTCTGACACGCAGACAGCAAAAATATACGGGCAACATTACGCTGAATTCTATTAACGCAACTACCGTACAATAACCGCGGCAGAACCATCAAGGGCGAAGACTTTAGCCTAACAGATAAATCTCCGGCAGGTAGTCAACAAGAAAAAAAGAAGCGACCACGAAACACACGGAAGACCAGCAGACAAGCTTGAACATGGCTGCGTTTCTTCAAATCTAAACCGATACAGACAGCCGCTTTACCGTCTAGACGAAAACATGTGCCGGACTTTAGAGGTAGGCTTACGCACAATGCATATGGGACGATCATATAGATAGCAAGCAGTGAAATAGAAACGAGGACCAGTGTGGTGTGGCTTCAACGCCGCATGGGGAATACCAAACTACCAACAGAAACGAACTAGCCACCGTGCGCTAGAGACCATCAACAGAGTTTGAGCTAGTCGAGTAGGTACATAGCAACAGTATGACGAAGCCTATAATTGACGAGTGTACTCACGTTTAGTCAACATGGGCGGGGTGGGGGGGGGGGACAAATACACTTAAAAGGGGTGTCCGGAAAGATTCATGCAGGAAAGGTTCTCTAAGACGTAGAGTCCTTAGGCAGCTTCGAGGCAACCCGACTTAAATATGACTTTGAGATCGAATGCAGACATAATCGTCCTATATGATTTTCGTTATCACCAGGCTTGTTTGTTTGGTCGCTCTCACCTAGCCAATAAAGTTACGACTTGAGAATGCATCGTATATATTTTATTTTCGTTTTAAGGTATAATTACTTTAACCCGCATTTTACCAGAAGCATGTGCCTTGTGTAGGCAGCCCCACAAGCATGGCATAGGGGTACATGGGTTGTGATTTTAATAGCGATCAAATACTGCTGCTGCTATAACAATAAGAATTCCATACCAAGCTTAAGCACCTTGTCATGCCTTCGCATAGGAGTTTTATTACAAACAATTGGCCAGCTGCTTTTAGGCCACCAAGAAAATTCAGTTTTTCAGTTTCAATTATGACTATTTTCTGATAGAGTCTAAAATATCCGCCATTATTTTAAAGAAATAGCCACGGTTTTACCGAGGGGAGTCCCACAGACCCAGATGCTGAGAAGCTTAAGCCGGATGAAAAATCGTAGTTTTAAATTTGTGGGCTTCGTCTACGCTCCAGCGTGTGCTTGTTTGTCTTTTTCAGATGTAATATAATGAGGCTGATGCATAAGCTGGCTGACTTGGCCCACATTTTGCTTCCAGACGCTGCCTGGGCCAATTCAGGCACTAGAGAATTCAGCGTCCTAGATACAATGGTTCACAGAAGTATATGAGAAACTACTCCAGGCGCTTATTGCGGCATTAACGTACGACTTCAAAAAGGCTTAGCTAATATATGTTTCCCGGTTTCTGTTTCTTAATTGGCATCCAAAAAGAAAATGCCGTAGCCGTGCTACGAACGATGTTGAAGTGATGCTCGGGACATGGGCAAGGGTAATACAGTATCAAACCGCACAAATAGAAATCATTTGCTAAAAATAAATTGCTAAAAATAAGCATATAAAATGGCCACCTACTGCTGAAACAAAACGGGATACGTTTTTATATACAATTCTGATAGGAGCAGCGTTGTTAGGCCGCCCCGAAGGCAAGTTAATCTTCCATCAGTGGGTGGATGAAGCTTACGTTAATCTAACATGTTTTTGATCGACCGCGTACCCGCTTAACAGGTCATACACTCCAATTATAAAGCTCCGGTATGCTAACTACCGGCTAAAAACAAAAATAGTTAGCGATAAGTCTCGGCGCAGTGCAGTCGACCGTATTTTTTCTTACGTGAGTTTAGCGGTGCTGGTGCCGTGTGCAATACGAAAACGTTGTATCGATATTCTCGTCATGGGCTGTGTTGAACTTCCTATCACGGTTAGGTTATTGTAGGGCAGTTGGCAAACAAGTAATTGTTTCGCATGACTCTCTTTTTCTCTCGCCCGGGTTAGCAGCTGTGGGCTATTTTCAGTTCTCAAAATGGAAATCGAAATTAAAATATTTCGTTTTAAACCCGCTGCCAGATATTCAGCCGGGCGCTTTGGAAAGTCCCCCACATTATATATTTATATATATATATATATATATATATATATATATATATATATATATATATATATATATATTTATAAATACTCGGGAACTCACTTGTCTGCCTTTCTACTATCGCTACTTTTCTAGCCCGCCATGTGCGGAAGGAATTTGGAGATGCTATTATCGCCATGTATGCGGATGGCATATATAATAGTTGCGGCCAACCGGAACCGTGGTGCTATTAGTAGAACTATCCTAACTTACCTTTATTGTATCAGCCTGCAAATAAATTCGCAGAAGACGAAAGCCATTAAGTCGAAGTTAAAGGTCTATTGGCTGCAGCAGACGTAATACTCAGTTGTGACCAGCCGCTGGATTTGTCGACAACCTTCCGTATTTGGGTCTGAGCCTGCACTATGTATGGACAACTTTCACCCAGCATTGCCCCTATTTGCACAGAGATGAGAGACTTTCGAAGACTGTCTTTGAGTGCGGCAGTGCATCTTTTTGAGCTTAAGATTGTACGAATGCTGAGCTAGAGTCTTAGTAGGGTGCGAGGCTATCTTCCAGCGGCAGGTTTTGCGCAGCTAATATTGCTTCATATATATATATATATATATATATATATATATATATATATATATAGGCTTAGGTCGTCTATTACAAGACAATTTCGGCAATTAATTAATTGGAGTGGCAGGAAAAGTAAACGAAGCCTCGGCAGAGGTTGCGCAGGTAGGTATGTACCCACCAATGAACTCTGGTATGGAATGGCATGCACTAGTCGGCACGTGTACACAATGTACAGTACATTATGCGTGGCTACTATCGCTTGGTGTGTTTGGCCCAAACATTTGACTAGATTGGCAATCAATGCTATCACCAGTTCTGCTCGCAGACGTGCACTAGATATCACCCAACGAGCGACAAGATGCATCGGTGGTCTTTGCACTATTTTGCTTCGTAGGACGGTTTCTGAAGTGTTCAAATTGTATATACTGACAATATTATATTTTTGTATTATGTGCCACATTGAAATGCGCAAATAATGCAAAATAAAAATTCATCATCGAATACATATATATATATATATACGAGGTGTGTTCAATCGTTATCGCGACTTTTGAATTTTCGCGGGTTACGTATATTCGAATTTCGATTTTTTGTGGCGTTATGTTGGTACTCATGTCTCTCACTTATGCCGACAAGCTCGGCCATTTTGAATGTTCACTTAATTGTTGACAGCTGCTTTGCTTGCACGTGTTTTGGATCGTCTTCGATTTTTACCTATTCAAAAAAATGGATCAAAGAACCTGTATCAAATTTTGTGTGAAAAACGAAATTAAGTGCGCGGATGCATTCCGAATGTTGACTGTGGCATACGGAAAAGCTACCTTGGACCGAAGCAACGTTTATCGGTGGTACAAAATGTTCTCAGAAGGCCGAGAAGATGTGAACGACGAAGAGCGTGCCGGACGCCCGAGCACTTCAACAACAGACGAAAAAATTAATGAAGTGGAGAAAATGGTATTGGCCAATCGTCGAATCACCGTTAGAGAAGTTGCTGAGGACCTAAACATATCGATTGGCTCGTGCCATTCGATATTTATCAATGATTTGGGCATAAGACGGGTCGCCGCGAAATTCGTACCAAAATTGCTCAATTGCGACCAAAAACAGCATCGCATGAACATTGCTAATGAGATGTTGGACTCTGTCCGCGACGACCCAAATTTGCTCCAGAGGGTCATAACTGGTGACGAATCGTGGGCTTATGGTTATGACGTGGAAACCAAAGCTCAATCATCTCAATGGAAGCTGCCGCACGAACCAAGACCGAAAAAAGCGCGCCAAGTTCGGTCGAATGTGAAAGTTTTGCTGACAGTTTTCTTCGATTGCAGGGGCGTGGTGCATCATGAGTTCTTGCCACAGGGTAGAACGGTCAATAAGAAATATTGCCTGCAAGTTATGCGCAATTTGCGCGAAGCAATCCGCCAGAAACGCCCGGATTTGTGGAAGAACAAAAATTGGCTTTTGCACCACGATAACGCCCCTGCTCACACATCGTTGCTTGTGCGCGAGTTTTTGGCCAAAAACAACACACTAATGATGCCGCAGCCACCGTATTCCCCAGATCTGGCCCCCTGTGACTTTTTCTTGTTCCCTAAACTGAAGAGGCCCATGAAAGGACGACGTTACGCTACGCTTGACGAGATAAAGACGGCATCGAAGGAGGAGCTGAACAAGGTTAAAAAAAATGTTTTTTTGAAGTGCTTCGAAGATTGGAAAAACCGTTGGCACAAGTGTATAATATCTCATGGGGATTACTTTGAAGGGGACAAAATAGATATTCATGAATAAATGAATAATTTTTGAAAAAACACAAAAGTCGCGATAACGATTGAACACACTATGTATATATATATATATATATATATATATATACATTAGGTTGGACAGAAATTTTCTGGCATTTTTCGATGTGCTTTTTAAATGACAGCCACATCTCGAAACACAAACACAGCAAACAAATTCCAGTAGAAGGCGGCGATGTTGTATAAATTTAAAAAGGTCTTATCTCTGTGGAACTGAACTGTTCAAAATATTTAGAGCGTATTCGGCGAAGACTCTGTGGGAGGCTTATGTCTCGTAGAAGACCTCTTGCGCGAATCTGTGCAGCAAAATCTCCAAATGACTACTCGTGAATTTGCGATGGATATTAAAGTGTGTTAAACAGCCATCGTCACTTGCTTTCACGTCCAAAATTTTGTTTGAAAGCAATGGGTACCTCCTGATTTGAGTGAGCGCAACAAAATGACACGTATAGCAAAATTATCTTCTTGGCTTGCTTGGTTCTGTGTTCTCTTCCTTGAGTTCATCTATTCTTAGATCGAACTTGTTACCTGTAACGAAAAATGGGTCTTTTAGGAAACTGTGAAACGTAGAAGTTCCTGGTGCGCTCCAGGCCAATCTCCCCAGAACGCACCCATTCGCGCAAGATTTTTGTGCAACAGACATGGCATTGTCTACTACGAGTTTTTATTCTCATGAAAAATGAGATTATGAATTAATAATGTCTAAACAATATACACAGGTATCTACAGTGATCAACTCTACCGATATTTGCCGCCATCCAAAAGACGAGCTATAGCCTTGAAAATAAAACAGGCGTTAAATTCCACCGGGACAACGCAAGACCGCATGTGAGTGTATCCGCAAGATAGCACGCATCGAATAGGAAATACACCGTACTCATCGCACATTGCACCGTCGAACGACCGCCTATTAAGATGTCTGCAGAACTATTCACAAAAAGAGACATGCACTCAACCAGAAGCAGTAAAAACACAGACTTGGAGGCCTCCTTCCTCAAGATATAGAAACAATTATTGTTTGCCATAGGAATCGATAATCTGGCCCAGAAATGGGGGAAGTTTGTAGTTAACAATGAAGAGTGCTCCTTGAATGAAGAAAATCGGTTGACTTCTTTAATTTGTAAACAAATTTTAAAGCTAAAAAATGTGTTACTTTCTGTCCTACACAATGTACGCGTATATATATAAATAGATACAAGTCGAACTCTCTCTCTCTCTCTCTCTCTATATATATATATATATATATATATATAGAGCCAGATTTGTGCCACCCTCACGCTGCTACAAGTAGTAGCTTCAGCACGAAAGAGGCGCTTGATTTGATTGGACTTGTCCATTCGAGTTTCTTTCCACTAATTTCCGGCTCCTTAGACGTCTAGCGAAGAGAAAAAGTCGGCCGGACACGGCCGTGCGTTCCCGTCTCTTCGGCATGTTAGCACTGTTTTCCTTCTTTTCTCTGTCATCAGGCTAACCGAGTTAAAATAAAGTGTCTTGACCTTTTTGCCCTCACTAGCAACTTGAAGGTGCCGCACACAAGCTCGTTCTATATATAGAATTCTAGAAATAAAACCTTTGACGCCTCGGGCTGTAGCGCACGCACAAATAGCTGAAGCCACTTTTTGCAGCTGCTGTTGGCTACACGCTTCTTGACGGTATGGTATAAAGGTATTAAAAAAGGGTGTATATATGCTACTGTACCATAATTGCCTAAGCCGATCAAAGATGCGTGTGCATGCGGTGCATGTCGAAAGTCATTTCATCGGTTTATATTTTATATCGTCGTGTACAAAGGAAAATAATTCTGCGCCGTTTGAAAGGCGTCAAGCGTAGATGGAAAACTGAGATTCTGTGGTGTTTGACTTTGAAGCCTTCATCTTAAAACGTTACCTTACTAAAACTCTTAAATACCGTTTTGTACCGCTTAAAACAAATACATTCGGGCAAATGCGCATTTTATGACAATTGTTTTTTGTACCCAGTCTCTGGTGCTATGATCTGTGCTAGCAAAGTAACTAAGGTTGCTTAACGGGATATTGAAATTAAGTGCATGCATACATGCTGGCATTTGGACATGCTTCTTTGTAATGAATCACTATGCTTATAATTTTACCAAAGGTGTTGATAAACCATACTAATAATTAAATGAATCACTCGCCATACTTTTAGACTCACATACAACTACCTTGCAATAACTACCCGCGAGTCTTTAGACACAAGCGGTAAGGGGTTACAAAGATTTAGTTGCACCAGTTCAAATATGGCAGGCATTGCTCGAACGACCCTAGCAGCGCCGAATATTCTTACACACAATATCGTCACGTGAGTAAACGCAGATCTCGTAGGTGAGACTCTTTAGGTACCCCAAGGGAAGGAGTCGAGACTTTGGCTCGCAAAGGTCTCGTCTAGCTGGACCCGTACCGCGGTAGCGTCGTGTGCTGGCGCTCCATTGTGCTGGAACAACATCCTTGAGCGAATACTTTCTTGAGTAGTCGCCTTTCAACAGTTATGTTCAGGATTTGCTCAGAATTGTCCAGTATTATTCCCCATTCAACATATCCGCAAGTACGTCTAGGCCTATTTGCTCACCGTAGGAGCCAACATACCTAAACACAAACGCAGTCTAGCGGGTCATATGCAGGTTCTCGCAGGCTCACCAATGGGAGTTGTGTACAATAAATACACCGACTTGTGCAAAAGAAGCTTCTTCTGTGAAGAGCACGAGTGCAGGGAACTCCGCATTGGTTGCAGTAAACACCCCTGTACCCGGTGTGTTTAATGCACACAATTCCCACTGGTGGGCCTACGAGAGCCCGCATATGATCCGCCAGTACACACGCCAGGAATGAGCGGTACGTGATACGTAGACGAGACCAAGATGGGCCAATTGCTTGGCCACCCCGATCACCTGACCTTTCCACTATTGATGTTTGCCTTTGAAGCACCTGAAGAGCCTACGAAACCCCCGTTTACTCGCGTGACAATCTGGTCGCCAAAATATTCGATGCCGCTGGGGCTATTTGAACAACGCCTGGCATATTTAAGTGCGTGCATCAAAATCTTTGCAACCGCTGCCGAATGTGCCTAGGCAGCCTCGCAGCCGCATTTTTGAGTGGCTACTGAAAGACAATAAAGAGCTTTCTGTGCTTCTAAAAGTATGACGAGTGATCCACTTGATGGAGCAGCTCTAAATGCTAGCATGTATGCACTTCATATACCCGTTTCCTTTACTCCATATTTACTCTACATACTCGTTGAGCCGCTTTAGTTACGTTGCAACCATAAGTTGTAGTACCATAGATTGGCCGCCAAAATTATTTCTTCTGCCATTTCTAGCGCATTTGCCAGGATTTGATTATATGCACGCTGCGAATTATTGTGGTGTAAATATTTTAAGGTATTGAACGTGAAAGCTAAAAAATTGACTTTATAGGATATGTTTTTGCAAATTCTCTTCTCGACCATTTTGCTCTTGCCAGTCAACGTTGCATGCCGTTTAGACGCAACGGCTTTTTTTCATAAACGCGACGCTATGCTAGGATAATTTCTGTATACATTAATTGGTTCTCTTGCATTTGCACAGTTTTAATTTCGTTTAATAAAAGAGAAAATCCTATAAAATAAAATCAATTGAATTTCGTAAGGTCATGTCGGGTCTGCAACGTCGATCTGATACTATCTAACTCCTAGATGAAATATTTCTGCCCCTTATTTAATTAGAAGAAAATCATTTTGTTGACAAGTTGTATCAATCATTTTCGGACACCCTTTGAATTGTATAGAAACAACAAAGGGTTTACACGAAATAATTAATTACGCTATTTTGTCAATCGAGCAGATTTGAAGAGCTCACATCTTAGCGTAATATATATTTCACTGCTGGCCAGTAAGATAACTTGCCTATTGTAGTGTCACCCTGGCATTTTAAGATCAACAGCTAGTTCCACCTTCTAGATTTATGACAACACAGTACAACGTACATTAATTTCCTGCAAATACCGATCGGTCAATCGACTCTTTCTACCCAGATGTATTTTTCAACATCAGTTCCATCATATCAGCATCTCCGTGTCTGGAGCAATCATCTGGAATCTAAAAATGTGGCCCCTGTGGACCACTTAATATTTTGTAGTTTATTGTTTATTATTTAGTTAGTTATTAGGCGTTTACCTCTAGACAAACGTGGATGAGCTAGCAGTGCACGTGGCATTTTTGCCCATATATAATAGCTATTATTATTAGTTCGCAATAAATGCATATCATGTGAACATATCGTGTTTTGTTACTTTAGCCAATTACTTTAGCCACACAATCTATTCCATACAATGGCACACACACACAACAAAAGGCGAATAATTTATATGCAGCAAGTTAGTACGAGCAGCAGCAGCATCTCTCTATGCAGTAATATGAACAATAACAGCCGCTGTCGACAACAGCAAGGACGTTTGCATGCTTAGGTTATTTTTGCTGCTTTGCACTTGCAACACCCTAACTAATCCCTCGGCCGCTAATGTGTCTCTGGCCGGCACGTGTTTCTTAGTCTTTTACGTGGTCGATTAGACAGTGCACTTCGGCGGTGAAGGCCAACAAGCGTTGGCCATTATGCGCTATAAGCCGTTACCCGCATGCCTCCATGCCCACTGAATCTACTCTGGTTTGTGGCGATGGTTGAGCAACGCAACCAGAGATCGGGGCTTAGAGCGAAGGGCGGAAGGGATACCGATGCTTCTATATGTTTTGACATAGTCTCATTGGTAGTGATGTCTGTTGCGTCAGATAGACCATGTCTAGGCTATCGATTGACAACGATCAATTACCAGACGAGGCCAGCGACCCCACGAATGTTGCACCTCGAAAGCCACATCTGCAGCAGTGACGCATAAACCAGACCAGGGAAAAATAACAATAGACAAATTAACGAAACATTTGTGCGAAACATTTCTGTCTCCGTCGCCATCATCGCTGCTGTTCTGCCTCCCTACCGTCTTTCCCAGGCCTCTCATCTATGAGGCAAATATTAGAAATGCCCGCATATCTATCGGGTTAGTGCAACGCGGCTCAAAACACCCTCAGCGGAATCTTGCGACGATTTCCTCTCTAGCGCGCGCCTAAAGCAGCAAAATAATACCTAATGGCCATCACTGGACACGTTCGTTACAACGTCGACGAGTTTAAGAATAGCCAATACCATAAAGGCATTGTGTATGCAGTATCACTTGTTAGCGTCGTAGAGAGACGCCGGGCTTGATGAGAATCTCAAGAGGTATAACTAAGAAAGTGTATCCTAAATTAATCGAAGCACCTTAATTGGCACTATCTTAGATATCTAAATTAAGTAGAAGCAATATCAGTTGCAACCAAGTTGACCAAAACATACTTCATTGATAATTCATAAGGAATTGCTATGAACAGTTGTGTTGCAGGAACCTCAATTAAGTTTTTTCAATATTGACCTAGTGCACTGTGGATTTGTTTACGACAGGGGTTTTTCTACAATATTATTATTCCGTGTAATATTGACGTAGCAAGAGTTCTAATAAAAAAGAGTATTTCCATAGTACTTATACGTATAGATCAAATTGAAACCGATAGGGAAACAAAAGGAGAAGTCAGGCCTATAAAATGATAACATCTTGGCGCACGTCGCAAAAGCTTCTTGAGTAGCTATATTCTGTTGGAAACACCGCACCTGTAAGCACTCAATTCGCTCAAGCAATATATATCTCCTGCACAAACACCGGCACCACAAGGTGTGACAGGCAACAAAACAGTACAGAAGACAATTCGTGAGAAAACAGCATTACGGCTTGTGTATCAAAAACTTGGTGACGCCCGGAAAAATCTGCGCCGAACACGATATACCTCAGGATACCTCAGGAGCACGTGAACAAATGGGAGAATGGCACACCTTGCGCGGGGCATCAATGTAGTAGTGCGGTCGAACTGCGAAGAACATGGCGTATTAGAACTGCTAGAGGCGCAGAAGTACTCCAAGGAGTGGATATTCTATTTTTGAAGAACACCTTGTAAGATAATGGGGAAATGTCACTGACATACTACTTAGACGGGATATGAAGGTAGTACCGTAGAACTGTGCGAAATACATAGTGCATTAGGCGACAGTTAGCCGCGGAAGCACTCTACAGAGAGGATATTCACATTTAGATAAAAACCTAGCATGTTATATAATTACTCTGAGGGGCACCTACAAGTTTATAAACTAGCACAGAAAGATGAGGGACGGAGCATGCCGTAGAGGGGGTTCCGTATTTACGAAAATAAAAACTGGAAGATTAAGAATACCGGAAACCCCTGTAGCGGTAGCTTCAAAGGGTTGAAAGTGTGGCAGTTTATGTAAAATCGATTTACCAAAAACGTGACAGAACGCATCATTCTGAGAGTTAAAGCGATATCGAGAAAGGCGCTAGCTACTTCTAGGAGGTGATTTTTGCGAGGGTTGCACGAATAATTCGGCAAAAACTGAAGATTTTTTAGATATTATACGGATATAAAATGCTGGCTAGTAAGCGAGTCATGTATAGTTATTTTCAACTAAAGCGTGGAAGCAGAGGAAAACAACCAAAAAAACGGCACTGCCAGGCGAAGACTGGGCGACCAAATTGCTGCATGCCACTTTGCTGCGAGGAGCCAACAGTACCCCAAATAAAAATAACCCAGAGGAACGATCGAAGTAGGCCAATACTGCCGCACACCAATTTATAATCACAAGCAGGTATATGGGAGCTTTCCGCGGACGGAGGAGACCGTTGCACGTAATATTCATATATCTCAAGACTGCCATTGACCTACCACTTACAAACAAAATTATAGATAAGTTGCCTATAGAAAGGATTCCTTATTAGTCGTTTTAATAAAATGTGGACACCATTTTTAAGGACAATATAGTATGCATTGACAGTGGTGTGGGAATTGTGAGAAGAGAAACAAGTACTCTAATGTACGCAGATGACATTGCGATCTATAGCAGAAGTCTCGTCATGGTTAAACAGGGATTTCGAAAGACTAATTAATTAAATGGTAGAGAGGGGACTTAATATTAACTGGCAAAAAACACTAGCAGTTAAGTTTCAAAGAGGTGATCAGTTGGCGATAGACGCTGTTCTTCTAGCTAGCGATAACGTAGTACAATTTGTAAATAAATATGCGTGTATGGGAATCACTATAATGTCGAATAACTAATACATAAGAAAAGCGATTCTCTACTAAAGATCAAAGTAGAACGATTAGCAACATTCGGAATAGCCGGCAATCATTCTCAGCGCATTTGTCACATCGCCTTAATTCTATTCTGCGCAGCTACTAGCACCGGTTGGTCCCAGTGCAACAATGTAGAGAACAGAATTCAGACTGCTTTGCTTATCTAGATGTTGATAAACAGACTACAGCGTAAAAAGCATAGTGTTGGATCGGTCGTAGCTTGCTGTGGCACGTTATTTGAGCGCCTCGTGTAGGAGTTGTACGACAAGCGGACCCTGGATGTCCTAAGGCCTTAATGGCCAGTGGGACGAAATCACGCGTATACCGAAGGTCAGCGTATTTCCAAAGCTTGCCCTGTTCGACAAGTGTGGTGACTACGTGGACGGAAATACGGTCAACAATAAAAGGCCTTAAGGACTTATAGAGTCGGAAATCGTGCCGTCGTCGGCTAAGCCCTTTGCGCCAGTCATCTTGCTGTCTCCAGCCATCAGGGCGGCGCCTGTCGTCTCGGGCTAGCCCACCAAGCTCCCAGATGCACACCGAATTTCCGTCGAGTGGTGAGTGCGAGCGAAAGAAAGTGTGTCATTAAAAGCTGCATGCCTCGGCTCTCGGCCCGCGCACGGTGGGCACAATAGAGGCCGTGTCGTTCAAGGGCGTCTGGGAGCAGCTCTTGACAGCCGCAGGTATGTGCCTAGACCAAACGACCCCGGCGGACTCCGCGTCGGATACGCGCAGACTCACACTAGGTGCATGTGGCCGCACCGGCGAGAGGGTACAATATTAGCGAGTAAGTTGGCCGCAGAATGTACAAGCTATTCATTTCATTTAGGAAAAAAAAGCTATTTATTTTGATGCTCAACAGTTGTAGTAATAGTAGCAACTACTGTAAATAGGCCCTCAAGAATCATTTAAGGGTTTGTTTCAACTTTCGCCGTCATAATACAGGTAGTTCATCAGGTTCTTAAAATAAGCTTTTCAGAATTCGAATTATGGCGCGCTTTCACCGCTATTGGAAACGGCAACTTTTCGACTGCTAGCACTCAAAATATTATGGTGATTGGCCGTTGCCATTTCGTTTTATCGCTTTTTCCGTGTAACGTATCGGCGTGATTTTGAAGTGAAAACTGAGTTAGACGAGGTGTACGGTGATTCTGCGCCATGTTTTGCCACTGTTTCCAACTGGATTAATGAGTTAAAAAGAGGTCGCAGGAGTACCGAGGATGAACTACGTGCAGGACGCCCAAAAACGGCATTTGATGAAGAAAACGTGGAAAAAGTGCGGAAAATCGTTGCCGCAGATAAGCGAGTGAACATTAGGGAGATAGCGGAGGCCTTGGGGATCAGTTTGGGTAGTGTGCATTTTATCCTGCACGAGAACTTGAAGATGAAAAAGCTCAGAGCAAAATGGGTGCCGCATTTGTTCAACTAAGGTCAAAGAGACGCGCGTGTTTCCGCTTCACAGCAAAATATGGCCAAGATGTCGAAAAATCCGTCGGATTTTTGGCGCGGATTTGTGACTGTCGATGAAAGCTGGGTCCATCACTACACTCCCGAGACCCAAGAAGCATCTCGCCAATGGTGTGCACCTGGTGAAGGACCTCCGAAGAGGGTGCGGACAACGGCATCGGCCGGAAAGATGATGGCTACGGATTTTTGGGACCAACGTGGAATAATTCTGGTCGACTACCTTGACAGCGGTAAAACGATCACGGAAGAATATTATGCAAGACTGCTGGACTGCCTGAAGCAGGAAGTCATCGTGAAACGGCCCGCTTTGCAGAAGAAGGTTGTCCTGTTTCACCAGGACAATGCTCCTGCACACAAGTCGAGGAAACCATTGGCAAAACTGGCCCAACTGAGGTTCGAACTGATTGAACAACCTTCCTATTCTCCAGAAATGCCCCCCTCTGATTATTTCTTCTTCGGACATTTGAATAATAGTCTCAATGGAAAGCGTTTTTCCAGCAATGAAGAGGCTGCTGTCAATGCCCATTTTCAGTCTAAAGGCGCGGAATTCTACTCAAGAGGTATACATAAATGCTCTGAAATCTTGGTGGGAAAAGTGTATTGAGCTTCTCAGTTGTTGACTTAGTCTACTTTGTCTCTCATACCAGAATATTTAAAAGCTTCTAGTGATTATTGCCGCACTCGATATAATGGCAGTATTAATATTACTACCAGTATGGTGGTAATGTTATGCGTTACGTCCGTACAGCACGAATATGACGGCATGGTCTGGATAGCTAAAAGAAAGGCAAAAAAGTTCAGCAAACACTAAACAATAATGGCTAAAGTTCATTGAACCCTGGAACAAATTGCGTGGAAAGTCTTACGTAGGCATAATCCGGAAGCATCTCTACTCCGGACCTTTGACGTATCTAAGATGCAGAGGCCGGGTCACACACAAAAAGCAACACAAATAGGTAAAACAAAAGTAATCTGAATCAAATTGCTTGTTACTATACAGTAGTAACTGTAGCAATACGAGTCCTAAAAACAGCTATAGCTGACAAACTTACAATGAGTAAAGCTTTCGGGCTGTTGTCCCTCAGCCAAGATTTAACGTCCACGAAACTGTTGTTCACATTGCTTCATAGACGAACCCCCATAAATGCAAATGTGCAGCGGTGGGGCTCGAACCCGCGCATCCATGTGTCTCCTTCGGTTGCGAGGCGCAGACTTAAACCACCACGCCACCGGGCTCGACTTACAATACCAACTTACAATACCTACACGTCGTGGTTTTCATACCAAGGCGTTCTCGTGGGCAATTTTGCGTTGCTTCTATACCTTAAGTATAAAAGATGACGGCAAACTTATTGTCGAGGGCTGGCAGTCGTTTTCGTCGTCATGATGTAGATGTGTGGACAGCCAACCGCAATGTTGGAGCTGTGTCGTTGGCAGAGCGTCGGTCACACATGTATAGATAGATAGAGCATGCATACCTGCATAATATACTAGAAAATAATACCTGCATGCTTGCGCAGCGAGCGAATGCCATGAAGGTATAAACGCTCATCGTCACTTACCCAAGGTAACGACGCTGCCTAGCCAGCTAGACACGGCCTACGCCTGAACAGAGCTGTCTCATATATATATATATATATATATATATATATGAATGTATGTATATATATATATACAGCCTTTACGCTGATGATGTTCCCTTGGCGCCGTCAAAAGTAGCAACAGCAGCAGCACCAGTGGCGACAGAATGATGCGATGATGTCGCTGATGTTGACTAAATTCAGGCCAAGGTTAGCGTGCGGCTGCACTCCGGAAGCAGGGGGCAAACGGCCTCGGGTGTGGGGGCGCACACAGCGGCAAGCTTGGCAAGCCGCATCGAGCCGGACCGCGGAAAGCCATGCGACTTCGGCACCAAGTCGAGCGCTGAAACGCAGCCAACTAACAAACTCACCCACGCAGCTCTTCTGCCTCATTGAACCTCCTCTCTGCTCTCGAGCGAGGCAGATCGAGAAAGATATATATATATATATATATATATATATAGAGAGAGAGAGAGAGAGATAAGGAGAGAGAGATGGGGAGAGAGGGAGAGAAGGGAGCGAGATTGGGGGAGAAAGAGACCGAGAGAGGAGGGGGAGAGAGAGGGGATGAAAAAAGGAAACAGTGGTCTGGGTGGAAACGAATTGGCTCCTCTCCTTCGGCCAGAACAAATTCTAGCCGATAGCTCAGCTGTCATCGGCATTCGACGTCGACTTCATCTCTTGATAGACGTTGCTTGTTTCTCACCAGAAATGTGGTGCTGTTGCTGCTACTGCTGCTTTGCTGTCAAGCTGCTGTCATGCTGCTGACATCAACAGTGTAGAGCGACAAACTATATACGACTTTTCCGCCCACCACAGGCGGGGGGAGGCAGGGTCGTTTCTCCACCTCTGCCTTCCGGTGCGCGGACAGCCGTTATGCCCACTATTGTGATGGCAGCGTCCTAGCGATCCATCTCTATCTCTTCTCCGTCGAACTTCATAAGTGACTCCTCATTGGCGTCACATCACACCTTTGCTGAGTGGCCCGGCATTTTGCCCGTTGTGCCTCCGATGTGCCACCGATGTGAATCTTCTCTCGATTCTGCCAACAGTAATTAAATTGCTGACTAAGGGTGTTGCGCCGAGTCTCGCGCTATTCGTCAATTCGGGTGGAGGCGTTAGTTAGCACGCCTGGGTGCGGGACAGAACGTAGGTGAGGCACAAACATACAGCATTTTATGAATATTTGCCGTAATCATTATTTGATTATTGTGGAAATAACCGGCAGTCGACCGGCGGATGCTGAAGCTAACACATTGTGTCATAGAAACACAACATTGGCTTATATGCGTGGGATGCCAATACAATGCAAAAGCAAGCAGAATAGGCATTATCAACGAAAACACAACTTCTTCGCATTAGCAAATGGCAAAGGATGGTTTCATAAGCTGATATTATGTCGTTTCTCGATAGAATAACAAGATGACCGTATAAGTAGTGTGAATCGTGACAACAGTACATAGTTCATATGCAGGTTCGTAATAAAGAAAACATTAGCCGTCTCAATAGCTCCTTTGATGGTCGGTGCAGATGCGGACCAAGCAGATGCCGAAAATACACTGACGTTGGTTGTCCGCAATGGGCGGACCGGGCTCTCTTACACTCAAGCTAATTCGGCGCGTGGGTAGAAGCCACAACCTTTCGACGGGAGACTCGAGAGCATCTACATTTTTGCCAATATCCAACGAGAAAACGCAGCATCTGCTCGGGGCACATTGTTGAACTGGACTAATCCTGGGTTAGAGAACCTGTGATTACACGTTTACGCGGAGACAATTGTTCACGTCAAGGTGCTAACATAACAAAGGTGTATAAATAAACCCGTGAAAACACAAAGATACCATGTCCTCTCTCTTACTCTAAAATGAAACCCGTATCGATGAAACGTGCAACGTATTTTGAGGAAAAAAAACTTAAACGATTTTAAGGTTGGGGTGTAAGCATATAGAAGATGATATTTTCTAAACCGAAGTGCATATTAAACCGCAAGGCGAAGTCTACAAGTTAGACGCAAAAAATTAAAGCTGAAAGCAAAGCACCATCTAATCCGTAATTAGCTTTGAAGGTGCTTTGCTTTGACAGGATGGAGCAGAAATGTCAACCAATAACGTTGAGAAGTACGGAAATAATTACAGAAGAGGAACGGCACAAAGAGAAGTGTTGGCCACTCTTTCCGCACAGTTCTAGGTAAAACCTAGGCTTTGCTAGTATGGTGAATGGTGACACTGGGTGGAGAATGTCCCGACACGAAGGTAGCAGAACAGACAGTGTTAGTGAAATAACTTCCATTCCACATAACATTACTATAATATTTGCTAAGTAGAACATCACGTACAAAAGCAGGGTGCTGGTTGAGGGGCGTATCGACACAGTTCTAAATCTGTGGAATTGGAACAGCGGGGTTGCATTATGCACCAATGCAAACAAACGACTCAGCAAACAGTGAAACGTATCGCCAGTTAGCAGCAGCTTGATAGAAAGCCGCGGAGGAAAAGCGCGCTTTCCACTGTGCATCCGTCGAGTTGTCTCCTGCCATTATGTCACACGTCCGCTCTTACACATCGATGATTGGGTTGCTCATAAGATATCCTAGTGTGTCTTGTCTACCTTAAATTCATGACTTTGTTGCTTCATATTGCAGTCATCTGTTCCGCTCACCCCAGATTGCTTTGAGGCGACAAAACGCCAAAAGTCTAGAGAGTATCACAGACCAGCGTAACCATTTGTGCACAAAAAAACTAAACGCCGAAAAAAGACGAACTTTTCCTAATGAAGGAACGTTAAGCAAATGTTATAAAACAAAAATGTATTGACTAATCACTAGACTAGTAGCTCGCAGCTAAATAAAACATCCCTAAATTTGCTTTTGAAAACCATCTGATTTTTTAAACTTAATAATTGTCACACCATAAAATACTTAGCCACATTTGCGTAATATGTTGTTGAGTTTTCTAAGCAGTTACGTTTAACAGACGATATAAATATATATATATATATATATATATATATATGTTCGATGTTTGCAGCAGCCGCGTTACGCAAAATTAAGGCTCACATTGCGCATAACCGATTAACAAACGAAGAGCTTCCAATATGATGAATATCGAAGCCGCTTCGACCCCGCACAAAAGCCAGTACAGCAGTTGCGTGCTACAGCCGGTCACCCGCTGCCATCATTACGTTTCGCGTGACACCGAAGACCGAACAAATACAGTCAACCACATACAAATGCAAACAAAAGCGATTGTTTACTTAGGTATTTTTATTGCCAGCATTAAACGTCTGCCCTTAATGGGACGGGTGAATCCACTCTGGCGACACACTACGCTCGTTACCATGACGCTGTTAGAGCTGTAGCTCCGAAGCTGAAAGGACACTGAAAATGTCGGCAAGGCCGGAAGGAGGTCGCGCTCCATCCCCGGCCATTCATACCACGACTTCCGTATGAGCCGGATCCGGAGTGAAAGCTGGCGAACAACTCCGTCTTGTCCGATGGCGCCGATCCGGACATCTGAAAGGCTGCTTAACAACTTCCCACTTGGTCAGATCAAAGTGGCTTCAGCGACCGACACAAGTAAGGCAGTCCTTCTCCCGCCCAGCCAGAACGCCTGCACGATAGATGGAAGCGAACAGATATACGTGTATGGACGCATATATACGAGATCTCGTATATATATAAATATATATATATATATATATGTATATATATATATATATATATATATATATATATATATATATATATATATATATATATATATATATATACCATATATATATATACGCAAAGTTTGTCTACACACATCTATGTGTACATTTATGCACATAGTTAAATACCTTACCGTGCCGAAGGGGTTACAAAAAGAACACATGCGCGTAGATCTGCTAAAGCTTATGCAAACAGTACAACGTGTCTCCTGGCGTAGTTAAACTAGCGCAGAAAATAATTACAAGTACGTATGCACTTCTTTGCGTACGACATTGTTTTTGCATATATATATATATATATTCATATATTTGTCTTGAAGAGCATTCCCTGGGATAAAGCTATTGTGTATTACTAGTTCTCAAGGTGCCTTCGAACACTGTGCTGGCGACAGCAGTCGTTCAAACGGTCTTTGGTCTGCGTACTTCGACATTAAGCAGAATTTTTAACGAATTATTAATCGTAGTTGCTTGTTTGGCATTCAAGCGGTAACCTTTCGATTCTACCGAATTCTACCCTGTTTCAATACATCAAAGTAATTTTAAGATGTACGTTATCAGGCATAACGGACAATTGCCTCTATACCGAGTGAGTCACTTAGGAACCGAGGCTGATATAACATTGTATATACATATATCCATACGTGTATACATATATCTGTATGCATATGTGTGTTCATATTTATATATGTGCATATATGTATACAACTCCGATCAATATGCATGTAGGCCTATATCAGACTCTTTGCTTTGACTTCAACCCTTGCCCTAGAACTGTGCGAAAAGAGAGCACGGCAGACTTGGTACTTAATGAGATCTCGTTAAGCACAAGGATATTAGCCTCCTACCAAACATTTCGAGAGGCAAACAACGTGAATTTCGCAGCTGAATGTTAAACTTCGGGCCTTGCTTTTTGCCCTGATAAATGGAACAGAACTTGCGTACGATTTGCACAACTCCCTGTCGACTAGCCTAGCATAAACACCACAATGATTTGTCTATTGAGTCCAATTGTGTCAACACTGATAAATGAAGTATCTGGTTCATGTGGATATTACGATATTGGCCGCTACCACACACTTGTGTGAAAAGCAAATGTTGGAGCCCTTCTAATATCCAAAGTTGATTGCCTAGTGTCAGGTTCTATCTGTAATTGCTCGATATGGAACAAAGTGTTATGTTATCACACCTTATAGTGTCAGGTTATCACACCGTAGAGTTTGTACTATTGTATCTCTACAATGTTTCGTTAAGAATGTCAGTGAAGCGACAATTGTCTCCTGAGAACGTGTGCTGTCCCCCTAATTAGTAAGCTTTTTTCAGCAGCAAATATTTTCATTTAACTATGTCCTAATGCCTGGTCTAACGATTTTGCATATCAAACATTTTACAAGCAAATTTAGTTAGCATTTAGAGTTTAAAAAATCGTTTTAGGCAAAAATAGGAAAGAAAGTTGTCCTGAAACACGCGTTCTTTGTTATTTGTGTGCACCAGAGAGGTTTACATATATCTGCTCTTAACTAACAAAGATCCTTAGGTTGTGCAACTTTCCTTTGACAGACCGACGCGTTTCTGCGTTCCGAATTATTTCTGTCTACTTTGCTGTTGATTGACTCTCTAGTGCTTAATTGGTAAACATTTCGGCAAGCAATTAAACAAGCATAGTTTCTGAAGCACTAGTTAATCGCGCTGCTTAACTAATTTTTAACACACTAACTCACGGCTGGCACAGCTGCTTAGCAATCATTGCCTGTTTTCCCATTGCCCATTTCGAGCAGTGGTGCCAATGACAGGAGTTGCAGACTGTATCAGATTCGCTAAGAAACAGAGTAAAGACATTTCCGTTTTAACCATCTTGCGTCTAGGAGGTGCTTCTTGTAACTGAGAACAGCAGGAATAGGCGAGTATTATCATTATTAATATTATCATTGATATCACTGCTCAGGGATCATCGCGTCTAACGTAAGGTACTTGCGCGATTATTAAGCTAGTAGGCGTTTTTGTTGACTTTCGCAATCCTGCATGCGTCCTCACCGGCAAGTCGGCATGACGCCATCCGAAACTCGTTTAATTTACCCAGGCCGTTAGTGCTCCTATGGCGGTTCTCGAAGCATGCCGTATCTACTGTACTTAGCAAGCTCCGGCCGTTAGACAAACTCGTGGTCACCACGTGAGGCCTGTCTCACTGACCACCAATGCAACATTCCAGTATCTCAATATTGCTATCCTTCATTTCGAATCAAACAGAAACAAAAATGATTGCTACCAACATGAATTTCACACTAATGCTGAGTTGGGCGGTGAGCCAGCCGAGGTAAAAAAAAAGTGATGCACAATAACTCAACATCAGCCTTAGAACAATAACATTAGTGTAGCGTATGAGATACATAGATGAGTATGATGATCTATAGTGATAATGATCGACGGAAGCGCACCGCCCGGGGTGGGGGATTATCTGCCATCATATCTGGGGCGCAATGAATGCCTATAAATTGATCTGAAACAAACCAGAGAGCCTTTTTGGCGTCGGCGCTGATTGAGCCGGTTACCTGAACAGTGAGTGTCCTTATTGTCAATACCTAGATACTACAATCAGCTACCCACCATCACCGCTGACCCTACAATCCTTATACCGTTGTCGATTAACGGTCCCCAAAAATGTCAATAACCGATACGGAACCAGGCGGATCCAAGGCTAACTTCCCTATAATTCTACTCCTTGGCGTCATGTCAAAGACGACGATTGGCGCAGGGCAGCATGGGTCGACTTCGATCATCTGAACCCATGTTGTTATTCTGGTACTGCGTTTCTGGTTTCAAGGATAAGCTCGACTTTTTCTGATACTATCCCCGAGAATATCTTAAAGAGGCAATTTTTAAGCGTTATTGCCCGCCAAAACTCCGGCTCTGTTTATATGCCTTTTCCTTTAGGTATGACAATCAGGGTATCTTTCCTTCATTTGCTTTAGGCATTTCAGACCTTCGTCAAATTAAGTTTCCAGCATGATACTAGTGCCAACGCTTGTTTTAAATGTTCGTTTCTTATCGTATCGTTCCCGGCCGCTTTGCCTTTGGCGCGCTTTCAATTGCCCTGACAACGTCTTCGGTTGTGACTGATCGAACTGCCCTTTCCCGTGTGGGAAATTTGTTTGTTCCAAGGCCCTTTCCCGTGTGGAAATTTGTTTGTTCCAAGGCTTATTGTATGATATTATTTCTTTCGGGTTGGTGTCGGCTATATATATATATATATATATATATAAATGTTAGAGCTGTGCACCCTCACTGTTATCTCTAAGAGGTAACCCTGAACACTTTAGGCGTAGCACATCCGTCGAAGCCGTGCGCAGAGCAGCAACGCGCCCATGTACACTTGTCGATATTGCTATGGCAATGCGGAGCTTAGTGGTTTCACACTTTTGTACTTGAAACTAGTAATAGTTTCACAATTTTGTGGTTTTCACTTACTTGTCAGACCCGATCATTTCAACAGACCAACGAGGTGTCATGTGGTGTCGCCGCTACTTCCAGTCAATGTTTGGCTGACTGGGGATTATCTCCGGCCGATCCGGCTAGAATCGGTTCCTTTGAAACTCGGTCGTATATTCTCGGATAGGATGGCACGCTAAAGATAGTCGCTCAGTGGCAGTTCGGATCTTGCCACGACGCCTCCGGCTCTGATTGTCAGTAGCTCGGTTATCGCTCGTCCGTATTAATAATATATCTATGTATATAATATAGCCAGCCAGAATCAGTTTACGAGCCCGCTACTAAGTAAACCGATGGCTGGCTGCCGGCGATAGATTAATGGGATCGTCAACATTATTCACGATGATGCCAACATTTCATCACCGCTTCGCTAAGAGATCTCGAGGATCACTCATATCTATGTTGACGTCGTCGCCGTCCTTTTCGCTTTCGTGGAATTCGTAGGCCGTCCGTTACGACGCAGAATTGATCCCACCGAGCCCAATTGATACATTAATAATAGGAATAAAAATTGAGATTTATTTACCAATAATTTGTAGTGAGACGACGTACCGTATTCCATATGTTCTATATATACACATTGACGTTATATCATCTAAAATGACGTAGTGTCGGTTTTCTTGGACTCTAGTATGCGATAACAGCCCACGTCACATTCTCCGCAATTTCCCTGAATTGCGGAAAGATTATTAGGTCTCGCGTTGCCTCAACGATGGCACACGCATTCGCTGACACCGTAACATTCGTATTTCATACACATATCGTGGTGATAACCGTGCTAGGGTACGCGGCATACTATTTGTCTATTCCATTGCGCCGCTTTTCCCATCGACCGGATATGAAGGCGAGCCCGTCTAGTTGCGACATCAGAACTCCATATTACGTTCTTCTCTAAATATTCTATATGATTTCAAAGTGAGTGTGTGAAGTGGGATTGTATCTAGTGCAAAGTCTTCGACTTGGGTTCGTTCCCGGCTGAGCTTAAGTGCAGGTGTTGTCAACGCGTTCTTCTTTGGCAACCCTAGCACTAATTAAATGAGAAATGATTTTCGATCTACATGTGTAAGACAAAGTAAAACTGGGTGCGATAATACCAAGGCATTATTTTCAGCAATGAGAATCAGTTAGGTGTTTAAAATGTTCACGGTTACTTTTAGCCCTGTAAAATAACATTATCAAATCTTTTTTTTTGTGAGATTTTGGGAATGCTTGATGTACATATGTCATCACGACCAGCTAGCGTGACTAGTGTAGGACTCACAAACTCAAGCACGCCGAATTGATAGAGCTTCATTCGCTGCTGACCAAATCTCGCTTTAAGTCGTCAAAGCCAAGGGGTTACATGACCTAGTCTGTCCGCGATTTGAACTATTTTGGACGATGCGCATAAGTGCAGGACTGCGGCTTGATGTTGGTTGACATAGTCGTGCCCCACCAATGTCGTTGTGGTGATTAGATGGACCCATTGGCCCGTCATGTCCTGTCATGTGCCCCGAGTGCAGGCCGACAAAGCACGCCACTTCACTTTAAGCGTCGGGCACTGAGGTCTGCTGGCTATCCGTGTTTACTGGAACCCCCAGGTATACCTATGAACGGAAAACGATCCGATGGTCTCACTCTAACCCTATTGAAGCAGCCTTAACGTTTCGATAGGAGACTTCAGAGCATTCAAAGTGTTGTGATGATCCGAAGCACCAGTGCTGCGTACACGGTTTGTTGGCCTTACGAAGAATGAGAACACAACGTTGTAATACACAGAAATTATAGATTAAAAAAAAACTTAAAAATGCTTGCTTCAGAGGCTACCATTTAACATCCAACCAGGAAAGTAGCACCTGTTCAGAACACATTGTTTAATTGGGGGAATACTGGGTTGGAAAACTTATCATTACATGTTCGCGCGAAGACTTCGAAGAAGAAGAAGAGAAGTTCACTCTAAAGTCCTAATGTACTAGAATTATTACGAGTCATAAAATCAGTTTATGGTATTATGCATCAATATGATTGCGACTTCAAGGTTGCAACCTTCCTTTGATTAATGATGCTGAAGAGGTGCATCCATTTGCACAGGTGTATTGACAGACTAATCGTCAACACTACATACAGACGACGGCAAATAAATAGTGGCTTTACTTCTCAGTAGGCGGTCAGGCTATAGAACCTACCAGGGGTTCTCATCAAGCTTCAGCCGCTTAGAAAACACCTCTGCAAGATAAAATTTTTCACTGTGCCAGCCATTCGTCCGAAAAGTAGCTTCACGCGTATATATACATATATATATATATATATATATATATATATATATATATATATATATATATATATATATATATATATATTTTATGAATACTTGATGCAGATTAACGACATACAGTATACGGCAACAAGTTTCAGCCACTTCTCCGTTAGTTGCCTATATTCTTTGTTTACTAGGTCAGCGAGACTCGCCTAAAAAAGCTACGCCGTTAAACGAAATTCCTAGGCGACAGTGGCATTGCTTTGACCAGCTGACCAGAGAGCCCGTAAGATATCCTCTACTGTAAGCGTGTTAGTACTCCATACTGTCCCCCGCTAGTTTCACTCGCATTTTACGATGTATGGTTATAAAGGAGTTCTGCTTTTGTTTGTTGGTTGTCGATTTTAACTGGGCGCCTTTCCCTTAAGCTTAATTGAAGCACCCGTGAAGGCTGACATAAGAGACTGTACGCCGATAAACGACCACTGCCAGTACCGTGGTAGATTAATACTCCCACTCTACATTAAACGCGTTTTTCCTATGGTGTTTTGGCTCTAAATATAGCTGATGCGCAACTACGACGTAAATCTATGGATCGTCACTCCCGTATGTATGTATGTATATATATATATATATATATATATATATATATGCAGGGTAGAGCGGAATTGTTTCGTATAACAGAGAGATGATTTTTTTTCTGAGCTTTTAGAGGCGGCTGTCTCGATATACGTTTACAAAATTAACGGTTGCATGAGAACGCATACCTCAATTAAAAAATCGAGCATACCGACGCATTCGGAAAAATTCTACATTGCCTGAGTTATACCTAGCCTTAGCTAAAGCAGTGACTACTGTGACATTAAGGAGAGTTGTAATTTTATTATAATTTCGCATGTTCGTACTTTCACGCCCAGGTTCTCAAAATGTTTTCCTTACCCTGCACAACGTTCAAACGAATGTACACCTTAAGTGAATAATTATGCTACCAAATTAGTAGAGCTGACGTCTGTGGTTGCAAAGTAACTCAATTCTCCCGAGGGCTATGTCGAATGTAAGTGCATACATGCAGCTATTTTTTCTCTTTTTTCTTTTTGTTGTTCATTCTCTTTGTCTCGATCAAGTCACTCGTCAAACCTGTAGAAGCTCAGAAAAATATTTATTTTAGTTCAAATCTTGCTCGAACAAATGCCCGACAGTCAATATGCACATTCGGTAGCGATAGCAAAGCTCTCGTTGCACGCGTTCAAAGATACTAGGCGTCTCGCGAATGTTTTCAGCAGCAGTAACTATTCTGCCGATCAGAACCATAGATGACTTAACGGGAGTTGCATAGACTAGATTCTTTAGGTGGCCCCAAAGGATAAAGTTAAGACTGGACAGATCAGGCGATCGCGGCGGCCAAGCTTGTGGACCGCCTCGGCCAATCCAGCGATTGGCGAAGATCTCATCCAGCTAATTCCCTACCTGAAGGGCGTTGTGTGCTGGGGCATCATCGTGCCGGAACCACGTTCTCGGCCGAATTGTGACCGAAACTCTGTGAAACGTTCAGCTTTTAGTCGTTCGTTGGAGCGGCATCTTGCATATCTATGATTAGAGAGGTCGAGTTGAGTGGTGCGGTAATTGAGTCAGCAGGCTTCGCAAAGCAGCGCGGGCATAGACAGTTGGCGGCCACGGCTAAGTAAGCTAAAGACATGGCGGCAATGGCCAAGCAAGCTAAAAACATGGCGCCAAGATGCCGCCACGAAGACGTGAAAATTCACTAAATGCGCGGGCAATCTGTGATTTAAAAGAAGGCGTGAGAATAAATGAGCTAGTAGTAATTGGTGCGAGCCAGGAGGAGAGGTGTATTGTTTGAGAGAGAAACTGGCAGACTCGTATTAAACGCGACTAAATCTTTTGTTCCGTAAAACTCGATCATTTCACGGCCGCCAATACGACGCCGGGCGACAGCGGACAATGAGAAGCCCAAATACGGCAAAACACATTGTTGAACAAGTAGTCGCACGTCCTCCCACAAGTATTAGACAGGTGTCTAGATATGTTGGGATAAGACGCACATTGTCCACGAGGTGCAACATGAATCAGGGCTACATCCGTACCGGTTGCAGCGAGTTCAAGCCTTGCGGGATTCTTATTACCAGCCACACATTCATTACTGTCGCTGGATTCTGCAACAAGCTGCGGCCAATATGGAGTTTCCTTCTCTTGTTTTCTTCACGGACGAAGCATCCTTTACATAAGATGATGTGTCCAACGCAAACAGTGTTCTTTGGTGGGCCGAGAGGAACCCGCATATGATACGCCCACAAGGACACCAACGTCACTCCTCCATGAATAGTGGCACTGACATAGTGGACAAATGGTTGACGGGCATTCGTTCAAGCAAGATTTGAACTAGAAAAAATATTTTTAAAAATAAAAAAAGACGATAAATCATACCGCTGAGAGTCAGTGACCATTCTGCCACAAGGACTGTTGGGGAAACCTTAGATATGTCAACATACTGGCCACGGCGACTTCAAACAGTACCTGGCCAGGTTTAAGGATATTGCTGAAAGCTGTACACTGTGCCCCGCCTGCGACGTGGACTCCCCACTGCACACCCTGCTACTATGCAGTGCGCTGCAGGACGTCCGAGCGGAGCGGATGGATCAACAACTAGCCCGAGAGCTCGGCGCACACGGAATGAGAGGCTTCGTCAGGTATATCTGCGCGTCGGAGGAGCACTGGCACAAAGGAGCCCAGCTTGCGGAAGAGCTGCTGAAACGCAAGGGCCACCTGGAGCGGGCAAGGATCGCCCGGCTGGCCGCCACGGCGGCCCAGCAAACCTGAGGACTAACCGCGGGATAAGACAAGGTTAGCGATAAGCGCCGACTGCTGGTCCCTGCAAGGGTGTTATTCGAAGTAATATTCAACTTTAGTACGGAATGGCATCCCCAAGATACTTACCGGTTGAAGGTTTAGTCAGTAAGAATCTGAGACTACCGCGGCGAATACCCAACGTATCGCCCGGTGTCTTATGCAAGATTTACCTTCAACCTCAGGTTATAAAAAAAAAGAGTTATTTTGTTGTTAAGTATGTATATATAAATATATATATATATATATATATATATATATATATATATATTATATATATATATATATATTATATATATATATATATATATATATATATATATATATATATATATATATATTTATATATATATATAAACACGATGCTCCTAGAAGAGATTTTTCTGTGCGACTGTCAAGTACACCAGAAACCGCCCATTGTGATTTGCTTACGAGAGTTTGGTGTGTTTGCGTTGTGTGCGACTCAAAATAGTTGCCTCAAATGCCTTGACCGAGTGGATCCGAGTGACAAACAGTATGCAGCGACTGCAAAGTAATGTTTGTGAACATCGTTTGGCTTTTTAAAACACCCTATTTATTTAGTCCTAATTATATACGTTCAGGCTATTTTTTGTTTCCAAATCTAACCTGAAAAATTGTCAGTTATTTCCTATTGCTATTTTTACCCTGGCAGCCCTTAAACTCAACAAACGCATTCTGTCGATATAATAGATAGCAAATCACATCACCTCGTCCAGGGTAATGAAGTAGTTAACTTGAGTTGATCATTTTATTGTGATATTTATGGCTGCCATTAAGCCTCATATATATCACCAATATCTTACACCAACTCAAGTCTGCTAGATGGAACCTAATGAAATCGCCTCTTTCTCACAAGACTATTGAGCCGGATAGGATAAAGCCGTTGTCGAAATGACTTCTCGATTACGTCTGATTGAACAGCGCCTGAGCCGTAATTGACCGTAACCATGACTTGCTTCAATCAAGTTGATATTGCTTTGTTTCAAACTTTCGATATACAACTTTCTTCCTACTACTTATTTTATGTATATGCATCAATATATATATTTATATATATATATATATATATATATATATAATATGTTTGAACATCCTTCGAGACATAGTTATAAATCCTACGTAATATTATATGTGATTCCCTCGACAACAGTATGCACCTTTGGTAGAGCCTAGGCATCAAGGGTTTCAACACTGTGTCAGAAAAACAGTCAGGTTGGTCACCCGTTTAGGTCGAAGGACATAATTTCTATGAAATAACTGGGTAAACATAGATAGTATGAACCGAGCGGCAACAGATAACATGAGGTTAAGCTAATAACAGGACAATCTGAACCTCAGGCCAAAACTGCGGCAATGGTACGCCTTACTAGATATCAGAAACGATAGCATTTTCCGCCTAGGGGGAGTAATCAGCCTACGGTGAAATAAAAGAGAAATATTATGTACTATAAATAACGAAGTGGCAATAAGTCAACGTGTGTTGTGTTCAAATATCTAAACACCCATATATATACATATATATATATATATATATATATATATAGGTTGTTTTTAGAGCCCACATAAGTCAAATGCGACGGAATTAGAGCACAGAGCGAAAAAGGGAAACAGACAAAAATTGCTGCGCGGATCATCGCGCCGAGTACTCTATGAGGAACCGAACGTTGGCTGCCGCAACCCCACTACGAGAAACTGCGCTTACCTGAGGGCCATTCTCTATCGACGTCGCCCGTCATCCGGTAGCTCTATTTCCACCTACTAGACGGGGTTATATGGGCGTGCAGTGACGCCAAACCACTCGAACCACAGGTGAACGCGTCTTCCAGCCGATGCGCGTTGTAAATAATGTCTTCCTGCATAAAGCTACCGCAGAACGGACGTTAACGAACGCAAATAGACCCTTCTTACCTCCTCCCCCCCCCCTCGGATAATTAAAGAATTGTTGACTCCAAAATCGCCTCGTTAGAAGAGGATTCGTGGTATTGCGGTCGTTGCCATGGGCGAGAGGTTAATAATTAACCACTGCTGTTCTTCTGTGGAATTGCTTCTGGCAAATGTCAAATAGAGCAGTAAATCGTAGCTTTGTTTAGTCCCGCGTGTATCGTGTATATTGCGTAGTGCAAAAATTGCTCGACGCAACCAGCTAGATCCTACATTTTTATGAGCAAGCACCTTGTAAGGATTGCATGTCCTCTCAGATTTTGGTCGCTCCCTTATCGTAGATTAGTTGAGGTATTCACCTCGATTTAAATTTTATTGATTCTCCATCACGCAGTGTCCTATGTAATACACCACCTGGTATTAGAAAGTGCAACAGAAATGCTTGAAAAGCGTTATTAAGCTCACTGTTAGAACAACTTATTCTGAGTGGAAGGTTGCATAGACATGAGGAACTGTATGCTTAGTACCATACGAACCAATAACCAGGTGGCGCAACTCTCACTGAGTTTGATAGGTTGTCGCTGTGCTTCACGAAAAGAATTCTCATGCAAAAGCTTAATGAGTGAGTATCACTCTCGCATATTGCCAGCGAGTCTTTGGTTGTCAAAATTTAAAGAAAAAACTATATTTGTCCTATCCTAAAATACTGACATATGTGCTGGTTGATAAAGTACATCAGTTAGTCATAGTTTATTTTTATTAATATTCTTCGTCGATGCGCCCAACCGTACTAGCAGAAGTATATCAAATACGGCAACGAAGTTACGAATACGACAAAGATGAAGTGTTGACGTCTCGTTTTGCAGCGCTGAACTTCAGCAATATATCTCCGCTGGACTTCAGCAATAGTACATCTCCGCTGGACTTGTTTATCACGTCTAGACGTGGCCATAAGCGAAGGAAAGATAGAGAGAGAGAGAGAGATAAATACGAAAAAATAGGTTACTTCCGGCCGTCGCAGCCTTGACACGTCAGCTCGTAAAGCGGTGGTGTTTAAATTATTATTATTATAGCGACTCCGTAATCAACGCAGTGACCAATGCTTAGGGCTCTGATCGATTTATAACGACTTTGCAATACTACTACACGATGCGGCTTTTGCTGATGACAATATAAAACCACTACTACTTCTTCTAATGATAATAATAATAATAAGCATCATTACCATCATTTTAAAGGTCACTAACCCTTCCACCAGTGAGGGTTGGCTGAGCTGAGCGTAACGCTGGGGAAAGAACATAGTTGGGACTCAGTCCCTGCGTGCAGAGTTTGTCGTTGGCTGCCTACAAGTCCGGGCAAAGCCTGATTTGTTGCGCAGTTACGCCTTGCAAGCCCTGCGTGTGGGGTCGCTTAGTTGTCCTATCCCCAGGCTACCTACGGCACAAACTTCACGGGTTCGTCGGCAAAGTTCCTGCCGACAAGCGTTGGCGGGCTCTAATATCAGTATCAGGTATATCTTTTGCTCAGAAGCGATCTGGCTAAAGCCGTTAGAAGTAGCGGGTAAACAATATTGCATTCACATTCGATCAGAGGTTTCAAATATACTTTGTACCCCATAGACTGGCTATATTGGGAGTCGGTTCTGGACTCAGGCTCTTTTTACAGTTCATGTTGATTGGCTGCAATCGAATTAAGTTTCTACAATGTTTGGACGAAACTGCCATTTTTATGGTGCCTACATATTGATGCTCATAGTGATGTATCGACGTAATTCTGGCGATGAATATGTGCGTCTAATGAACTAATTGGGCTTCTTACAAGCACATATGCCTTTTCACCTGGTCACATGCCAATAGCATCTGGATCGGGTCTATATAAGCAGCGCACGCTGATGAAAAGGTTGCATTTTCAACAAAACAGATTTTCCACCACTGACCGGATCATGTGAGACACAATACTCTATTATATAATCTACAACTCAACGTAAATCGCTTGGACTTACGTAATCATACATAAATGAGTTAACAGTACAAATGTATATCTATTATGCATGCCCCACGCATATTTGCAAGCGTTATGCGCCCCTGATATAAACGGGTGGTATGTGCACGCACGCTTATCAAGCGAATAAAAATGTTATATATTTATATATATATATACATATATTCAAACTAGACGTCCGAAATCTTTCTTCCGAAAACGTCTTTCAATAACGTCTAAAGAGACCATTTGCTTCGAGCCGTCAAGCCGTGGGCGCCATTACTGTTTCACCAGACGAACCTGGCCTATGGTTCAGAACCATCCCACCATAGCCCTATGCTATCGCAGACAGGTCTTTAGCAGGGTGATCCCCCTTCATTTTTTTGTGTATCAAGGAATTGGTGGATTCACTGAAGTCCCCCCTTAATGCCTGGTACTTGGATGACGGGGTTCTGGGCGGAAGCCTCCCGACCGTATTTGACGATATCCGGAACGTTATTTAATTTGGTAAGATTAGCGGTCTGACACTGAACCCGGTCAAATGTGAAGTATATGTCACAGCCCACAACGATGTTGAGCCATTAGATTTAACTAACCTCTTTGACCTACTTTCGGGCTGTCGCGTAGTGGACAATGTTAACTTTTTTTTTTGAGGGGGTTAAGGGTTTAAAATACATTTACGTACGACTGAGCAAAAGCATACAGAGATTGGCTGTCCCCAGAACATGCTCACACTCAGACAGTGTGGGACTCAGCCACCAAACAGCAAGTCTCACCACCAAGTTTTGGCGCATTGCAAGAGTCGAGCCGTAGGCTTAAGGCAATACCCACTAAAACCCTACATATATGCACGACAGTGCCTACATATATGTATCCCCCTTAAGGTGACCCTCCGGCCTGCGGGATCCTTGACAGAGAAAAGTAACTACGCACAGGCGGTGGGGAAGTCTCGGAAGCTTTAAATCATTATGTCCTGCTTGTCGAGTCGCGTGGTGCAAGCGACTCTCGTATGCTTTCCACTAGTCTTGTTCTTCCGGCATCTTCCTTTGCCTTCATAATACGTTGAATGGGCTTTGCAGCCGCGTCCCAGTTGTTGACCGACGTGAGCATGTGTGCGACTAGCTCTCCCAGAGTGTGCTATCTGGGCATGCCTTGTCTGGCTTCATTCCATGCGGCACATCTCAAAACCGTGTGTTCCGGAGAGTCCACCTCGTCGCAATACAAACATTGCCTTGAGTCAACCTTTCCTATCCGGTTTAGATACACCTGGAAATCGTCATGACCCGTGAAAACCTGGGTCAAATGGTAAGTAAGACGACCCCCAGGACGATTCATCCATAGGCGGATGTTTGGAATAAGGTTCCTCACAGGCGCTCCTAGTTGTCCGTCCGGGATACTGTCCCACTCCTCCTGCCATCGGTCGAGTGTTACCTCGCGTTCTTGTTCCAGTTTCTTAGCTGGGTCATTCCAAAGGCGCCGACGTTCGGCTGCCTTTAGTTCCCAGGGCACTGTCTCTGCCAGTACAAGCGAGGCCGCTGTACTGATGGTGCGATACCCCCGGATGGACAATGTTAACTTGGAGCTGCTAGGTGTCCCCTTATTACCGGACGGCATTGCAAAGACATTAGACAGTCGAAGAGACAAACTGACTTCGCCACAGGCAATTGGAGGCTCACTGTGGACTATTCCTTCTTAAATTTTGTTTTTAAGCCACAAGGTTACCACACCTGCTTAGAGGTTGCAACCTGTTTTTACCATCAGAGCTCTTACACTCATTTAATGGACTTAGTTTAGACATTTTAGAGATCATACTAATCTAACGCTGACCGCTGCGGCAACGGGACAGGCAATGCTTCAGGTTTCTTTAGAGGGTCTAGGTGTGCCGGACGCGGTCATGATGGCAGGACCCGCAATCGTGTCGTCATTGAGCCAGGCGGCGGACAGGGTTAAAGCATTATTGGACAGTGATGGGTGGGATGCCTATAACGTTGAACTTCAAAGGCTGACTGACGAATTGTCGTTGCTATATAATTCTCCTCCCGATGATAGGGCTAACCAGGACAGCCCCTCTACAAGAAAAGCGACTAGCAAACCTGATTAATAGAGCACCTTCTCTTGCTGATAGAGCCAGGCTTCGAGCTATTAGTAGTCAAGGGGCTGGGGCTTGGTTACACGTCCTACCCTGTCCGCAAATTGGGACTCTCTTAGACGACGAGACGACGCGCATAAGCGCAGGGCTGCGGCTTGGTGTTGATCTAGCCGTGCTTTCTCCGCTTCAAATGACACCCCTGGTCGCACACTTAGATCTGCCGTCTTCCCGTGTATTCTAGAGTCCCCGGACCTATCGAGGGATCATGAAAAAGACCTGACGGTCTGACTTTGACGCCCTTTGAGCGTGGCGGCATGCTTGTTTGAAAAGTAGCTGTAACCGACTCATTAGCCCCTTCGATGGTCGACGCGGGTGCGCTCCGAGCAGGTCATGCTTCCAGGCTAGCTGAGGCTAACAAATGCAGAAAATACTTCAGCGTTGATTATCCGCACGAATTTTGTTCGTTGGCATTTGATACTATAGGACTTGCAGGCCCCTTTACGCTCAAGCTGATTCAGCACGTAGGTAGAAGCCTTAGTCTTTCAACAGGAGACTCGAGAGCATCCGAATTCTTGCACCAGAGGCCTTTTATCGACACTCAACGAGGAAATGCAGCGTCTGTTCGGGGCACATTGTTGAACTGGGCTAACCCTGAGTTAGAGAACTCGTGATCACACGTTCGCACGGAGACAATTATCCACTCCAAACTGCTAACATAGCGAAGTTATATAAATAAAAAAAACAGTAGACTTCGTATATATATATATATATATATATATATATATATATATATATATATATATATATATATATATATACATATATACATCTGGTCTAGGATAGACTTAACGCCACTAGTCGCCGAATGCAAGGAGGCGATGTGTTCTGCGACTAAAAGAGAAACTGCTTCAGACAGGCCCAGCCCACCTGTGGCTACCGGCAAGAAGGCCTGAACTAGGGAATCTTGTCTTGCAGCCGCAGGTCCAGTATAGATTCTAACGTGAGGCTCAGCTTCAAGCAAATTTCCTCCAACTGAGCCGAGAAGGCTGAACTGTTGATTCCCCTGATCAGATAGTTCAACCTCGACGCAAAGAAGCATAAACGCAGAAAGTACAACCCCCGGTGTGCACCCAGCTGGGGAACGCGACTAAAACCAATCTCGAGTTTTTCCCCTCTGTGTTCGATGGTCGGCCCAAGGTGGCGAGAGAACAGGGGTACGCCAAGAAGATACAGGTCGTCGCCAGTTACGCGGCAACCCGAAAGTATATTTTGTATAGCGGTGATTTCAGCTGTACCTGAGCCGATAATGTGAACCTCACACTTGATTTGGTTCAGCTCCAAACCACTGCATGTAGCGAATTTAAGTATCTTCTTTATGTACTCACAGACCGTGCCAATGTTACCTCAAATGACCCCGTCGTTCAAATACCAAAGATGAGTGGACTTTTAAGTGAGTTAACCAAGTCTTTAACGGCAAGACAAAACAGAGTAAAGTTTGACTATCACGAATCTTAAAGTAAAGTTTGACTATCACGAATGGATCGAGCCGAGAATCAATAAAAAATCCTGGTAGCGTGAATCATTATTTGAGCACCTACCTTAGTGGAGAAGCCTAACTGGTGAGGCCCAACCGCTAGGCTAATAACATTCCGCCGCGATCCTACGTAGTCTTTCTTCCTTTCTGCCTATCTCTCTTCTTCTATATATATATATATATATATATATATATATATATATATATATATATATATATATATATATATCAAAGAGCCGTACAGTAAAACGGAATGTTGGCCACACCAACGATCAGAATAATTTAGACCTCGTCAATCACCAACTGTATAAGCTGGAGTCAGTCAGGGAATAAAATTTCACGCTTGGCCACCACCTATGCTAACCAGTCGAGAGGCACATATATAAGAGCTTTGTACGAAGGTGCAAACCAATGGCTGGCGTCTAAGCGTATTGCGCCGCTATCAGCTCGTCGTGAAGACGCTGATAATGAACAACAACTGCTTCTACTACTGGGACAAAGGAAACAAAACTTCAACGCTACTACTACATTCGTGGCGCGTGAGTTCGTCAAGACTATACGCAACAGGAGCTGCTATTAATCGAATCGACATTGCGGGCACTCAAAGCATGGATCTGCATGCTTGGATGCATGGCTATGGTAAACACGTCGCGTAGATTAGATCGTTCGCACCTAACTAACTCAACGTAGGCACGTAACGCCTAGTTACTTAGACGTGACGCGGGGCGATATATGAGTACTGGCGCCGAACAATATACTGTGTCTGAGTACTGGCGCGGCACAGAATCATATACGACGACACGACCCGCACGCAAGGTACGGTCGATGCAGAGCGCGAGGTCCAATCAGCACCACTGCAAAAGCAGGCCCTCATGCTGAGAACACCATACAGTATGTCTGGTGGAATTGGAAAAACGTCACGGATTTGAACGAATGAGCTTCTGCGAAGCAACGAAGCGATTAAGCAGTGAAACGTACCAAAACTAGCTGCTCCACGGTTTGAAACAGGTCGTCGTCGAAATGTGCTCGGAACAATGTAATTGTAAATGCGTCGTGGTTCACCACCGAGCCCGAGGCCCGCATACACCTGTGCCAATCTGCTGCAAAATGCTAGGTTTTCGCATGGATATTTCACCTCCACCCGTCGCATGTTCCTGTGTTTGCCCTTTCGGACTACTATTTGTTCTGCTCAATAAAAAATTATCTAAAACAAAACAAAAAACACTTCAGTGTATTACAATCCACCTCGGTAACTTGTTGCATCAAAAACCAGAAATTCGGAAATGATGTAATTTTATAATTAAGGAGCGTTGGGCGAGGATCATGGAAAAAGCAACAAGTGGTATATACGATTGAATAAGGTGACCCGTATGCACAAAATACATTTGTGAATTTGTTTAAAATATCCGACAGAATGTACTGTATTACCTACTTGATGCATTATTAAGCACATTGAACGACTATGCTGGTTTTAGCGCCAACCTCGTTTAAGTGATTATAAACCAAACACTTAATTAAAAATCTAGCATGTATTTACTTAATTACATTCCTGCGTATCTCATTAACGTAGTCAATTTAGTTTTTGTTAAGAAAGCTGCAAAAAATAAGAAATCAATTCATTTCCTACTTAAATACTTCAATAAAAAATGCTCCGATGAAGCAAGACACTCTTTATTACCACATGCATTGGAAGTTTGCGCTCTAATTTCTTCTTAAAAAGTTGCTAAGATTACATGGCTGTCTTCATTCTTTGACTATAGACCGGGCGTTTTTTGTAATCGATAGTCCTATATTTCACTAACAACGCATGCACTGTATGTTTTTCTTAAGCTGAGCGTAGGAGAACTTCGAACCAACATACTAGTATTTCTATGTTGTGATCTTAAAAAAAGACTTTTTCCTCAAGCGCTACTATGATATCAAAAACACTGGATACATTACGTGCGCTATTGCGCATCTGCACAACCATTATTTCTCTCTTAATAACTTTACCTGAAAGAACCTAGGCGACTTTCGACAAACATGATATATATATATATATATATATATATATATATATATATATATATATATATATATATATATATATATATATATGTATATATATGTATATATAAGGAAGGAGGTTTGTTCTTAAACTGTGCAGCTTTAATAGGGCACGTGTCATCGTGTTTCATAACCTGCTTAGTTCGTTTGGCGAACGAGCGTGTCGAAATGATATTGCGTAATTACGGCTTAAGTAAATATCTAATACCAACACGACGGTACCGTCATGCGAGGCGGTCATCTTTAACGGCAACGTCAAAACAACGCTGCTACCTATCCATATGATCCGTTTTTCTGGTTCTGTTGGTTTGTCGGTGTCTTTCTGCCAGACCCATACTGCAATAACCACCACTACTGTGAACATATTGCCATCTCTTCTCGACTATGCCTAGCTACTTAACCAATCCCGAATCTATATATATATATATATATATATATATATATTTAAATAACATATACGCAACTGATATACGTATGTACGTAAATCTAAGAATGTTTCGTCTATCTAAGTATATATATATATATATATATATATATATAGATTTATCTATATATATATATATTTATATATATATATATATATATTTATAGATTTATATATATATATATACATCTATATTATATATATATATATAGATTTATCTATATATATATATATATATATATATATATATATATATATATATATAGATTTATCTATATATATATATATATATATATATATATATAAAGGCGTAAACAGAGCCAAGAAAGAAAGCGCTAACCACGTTATTCGCCACACGGCGCGTCTCGCTGTGCTCTGTTGGCAGCCCTTTGTTGTTAATATATTTTATAATAAATAGCACCGATGAAATGACAGTTGTATGAGCTAAATTTAGCGACTGTATTGGACAAAGACATCAGCCTTTAAAAAGACATGCTGAGGTGACGCAGGGTGGGCTTTTTAATGAGGGTCACCGCGAGGTGTCTTCATAGACCGTGCTATAGGATGTCAAAGAAATGGTGGGCATTGTTAACCCACTACCACCTCTTTGTTAGAAAATGTCTTTGCATACCATCAAGCAGGCTGTGTTATTTTTTGGTAGAGTCCTTATATGGGAGAGCGGTACGGCAGATACCACCCATGTTTTGTACAGGTTAATGGATATGCGTGTAGACTTTTTATTACAAGATTCATAAAGGCAATATAAGTAAATAATTAAATAACACAAGAACTAAGCAAATGCTGACAACGTGCATAATATGACCACTCAAATGGAGATCGGCTGTGATCTGCACTTTTTTGCGATATACATATATTTTTTTTAGCTAGGCGTACAGGACTCAGCATTGAACGACGATCAGGAGGGTAAGAGCTACATCAACAGTCAAGGCACCCTGCCAGCGACCAATTACCTTCGAATCCCTGCTTCAAGACCATTCACTTTTAGATGCGAAATAGTTGTCCGTCCCTTGTCTATAAGCGCTAGGTCGCTGTCCAAATGGAAAAAGACTCCTTTACTATTTACAATATGCGGGGGCGTTTAAATAAATACTGTTCGAATTTACTGAGGATGCTGGTATAAATGCGGGGTTAGATCAAAACTTCAAACGCCTGTTTTTTGCCGAAAGGCCATTAGATCCTTGGCCATCTCGAAATGAATTGCTCTGATCGTAATGTACGTAAATATTTCAACTGATACGTTACATCATTTTACGATGTGTAGAATGCCTATTTTTATCACAGGTTACTAAAGATTTTAAAATGTTTTTTGTCGAATCGACATGTGCACACGCGTGCGTGCTTAAAATGGAGCATGGCGCTTTATTTATTTGTGAGAAACCTACTGACAAAGCTTAGAAACAATTTCAAGTTTTAATGTGTTTTCAAACGGCAACCTGGCTTACTCACAAATTATTTTTTAAATTATTAGGAGTTATCGAGAAATGAATTTTCTAAATTTTTCAACACGCAATATTTTATAATAAAGTCAAAAACTGGTGCTTTCTTTAAACTCGTAAAGCAAAACATTAAAACACTCCACATTTGGTGTTTTACATAAATCGTTATATTGCATTATAATGTGAAAGCAAAAAAATGCAAGGGAAAACTAACCCCACATAATCATAGCAGATTTAACATGCTCAATTTTTATATAACATACATATTTATTTAACACATATTTAGTAGAAAACATGTATCGACGCTCGAAATGGGCCTTAAGGCCTGTGGCACAGACGTCAAAAGGCCTGTGGCACGAACATCGCTTCTCGGCCTTTTGGCTAAAATTAAGGTGTAGCTCATTCATACTTTCGAAAACTGCTCTCTCCCTGCTCAAACTCCTGCTTGTGGATTCCGAGCAATCAAAATAAAAATGTAAAAAGGGCAAGTCATTTAATGCAGACGAATGCAAAAACAAAAAGGGCAAAACGTTTTGATACATACGGATAAAATTACCTTCATGTTACCTTTCGAAATTATTTCTTCCTTCAAAATAGCCCCTACCCACTGCAATGCACTTGTGTCACATTTCTTCCCACTTCTGGAAATACAGTTTAACGCGTTTTTTGAAATCACCTTAAGTTGTTTCTGCAGATTTTTTTTCTCTCTTCTATAACCCCCAAAAAACGTTGTCCCTTAATTTTTTTAATAGAGTTTTTATCCATGGAAAATGTATTTTTTCATTAAATATTCGTAAATCAGTAACGATATTTTGCCGGTACGTTGCCGTGATGGAGAATCTCAAAGCTGTTTGCTCAGAGCTCAGGCCTCTTGGTGGGATGTTCTTACGCAATCTCCTTAAGATTTTGCGTTAGATTCCGTCTTGACCATAGAACCAGATGGCAAAAATACGTAGGAGATGATTCTCTTGCAGTCGAACAACGCAGTGAAAAAATTCATAGTGCTTGATCTGCCTATTTTGAATTTAAAAAAAAAAAACACTAGGAGAATTGGGTTTTGGTTTCGATGTTGTAACCATATACCCATAACTCGTCTCCTGTAGTCACAATCTGAAACAATCCATGATTTATGCCACATCCTGAAGGTTCAATTCGGAACTTTTCCAAAAGTCACTTTTTGCTGAAAATTCAAAGTTCATTTTTGGAACGAACTTCGCTGCCAGTCTTCTGGTGTATCAAATACCGATAAAGATTCGTACAACTGATCCATAAGATATATCCAATTCCTCAGATAACTCCCTGATAGTAACTCCGCAATTACTAGGCACGGTATCACGAAATTTTCAACGTTCTCTTCTGTAAATGATGTCAAAACTTTCCGAGCGGGGATCATCTTTGGTCTCTTCACGTCCGTCGCAAAATCGACGGTACCAAGCATAAACATACGCATTTCAAGATAGTACATAAATATAATACAGTTGTCATGGTATACAATTTGAACACTTCATCAACTTTCCCACCGGGCGAGAAAGTGCAAACCGCCGATGCGTCTGCAAGCTCGCTGCGTGGTATCTAGCGCATATCTGCAAGCAGAACCGGCAACCACATTGATCGCCAACTTGGAACCACGTATAAAAAGTGTCGCAAAACTCTGTTTATGACGTGTACAGTTGGTAGCATCTCCACCACTTGGCCTGTGTGAAGCTAATAAATAGCGGCCCTAAGTAAAGTAAACCGGAATATCTTGGTTGGCAATCTTTTTTTCTCTCAATTAAACAATCAGAGCCACTTCGATCCAAAACGTATAAAACCACCTCGTTGGTTGAAAATGCATTCACATTGAGTGGCAGAGGTGAGAGCTGCTATAAAATTAAAAAAACATACTCACACTCAATTTATGACATTGCTTTTATTGCATGCGCCAAATAGCCTTAATCAGAGCAGTCAGCAATGTAAAAAATGTTGCTTAACGAGGTTTACACGAAGAGACGTCTAGATGTTCCGCTTAACAGTAGTGAGCCTAATGGTTTCTACTAGGACAATTCCGACACATAATGACTACCTTTGCCTACAGGGCAGGGAATTTTTTAAATACAGGATGGGGAATGCTTTTAGGCACGTTGTGAAGGGCTACGCGCCGGTTAGTAGTTCGATGACTACCAAAGCCTTTGTATAACCTGCTAAAATCCTCATACATCCTGTCATCCTCCGTAACCGGGTGAAACTAATAATGCTCACAGCTGAGGGGGGGGGTTCTAATACGATCACAATCTATCGTGTAACTATCAGCACCGGTTCTTGTTTAAAACTCTGTAAATTAAATTCCCTTGCAAGCTTCAAAGTTCATATGTGGACGCTATCCACTAGATCGGCCGCCGCCGAGACCACATCTACCGTCATGCCGATAACTTCGCCAACCGCATCATTTACAATGAAGTCGGCGGCGCGTCGTCGTACAGCCTTCTCCTCCTTAGCCATCATGATCCCTGTTATTACGCGCGCAAGTTTATTCCACTGTTCTCGAGAGTCCAACATACGTGCGACAACATTCTTTAGATCTAAAGGATCTCCGAGCAGCCCGTCCCTTGGTACTCTCTCACGCCGGGCATTGGAACACCGTGTGTTCCGGTGTGTCTCGAGTTATCATGTTACAGAAAATGCAGGTGTCCGAATCCGTCTTTCCAATCCTCTTCGACAATGCTTGGAACTCCCCATAAACAGGACAGCGACTAGCTAGACTCAAGCTCAACGACCTGACAAACTCATTGAGTTGGCCGAGTGAATCAGGCCCGCTGCTGTCGTTGTCACCGTTTGAAAACGAAGTCGCTAACCGCCAATCAAAATGGCCGCATTATTAACACAACAGTCTACAAAAAAGCGCGATAGCGACCACCTTTTGTGACTGACTGTGTTCGCGGCTCGGTTGCAAGGCTATCGAACTAGCTAGACAACAATGCCATACTGACGACGATGCTGAAGGCCCGCCGTGTGTTTATGCAGATGAGTCCGCCGTTATCAGTATGTTACAGATCAAGTTTGACGTAGCGCAAGGTCGATGTTGCCCCGATGCCATAATGCAGTTCAGAACAGGCTTGCAGAAGGAACGGCCCGCTAGAATCGCGGGCTGCCAATGTGAACAAGACGAGGAAAAAGCTTAGGAGCATGCCCATGAGGGGTCAGTCGAGACTGGAAGCTAATGCAGAGTGGGTGGAGAGCAGAAAAGCAAACTCGACGCACTGCCCCTAGCAAGACTGGTCGCACGGAGCACTAGAGAAGCAAAACTTCTTTTTGAAGGTGTTGACTTCCTTGACTGCCGCTCATTTCCGCACAACCCTGAAGGGTCCACCCTGAAAGTAGCACGGGTTTAGTGGGTTTATGAGTCGCACACCTGTTACTGCTGGCTGCCAGCAATGTATGTGCTAGAATTAAAAACATTTTTTAAGGAGGTTGTTTTTAATTCCAGACTATCCTCCGTTCCCTACGGGCTTGGAACTCAACCTGGGGATATCTTCAAAGCACCGAGGGCCGGACATGTTAAGATATCTAGGATTTCCCTAACAGTTCTTGTGGCAGCATGGCCGCTGGCACTCAGCGGTATGGTTAATCATCTAATCTCAATGAGGATCGCGAACAAAATTTGATCAACAACAGGGATCAAACCGGGGGCCGGTAGATGACAACCATGACTAGCGCACTAGTCCCCTAGACCACGCCGCCACTAGACCACGCCAATGTATGTGCTACCATGCTCATATCTCAAAACCTCCCATATACAAACAATGAAAATACGACTCCTGATGATGATTCCGCTGATCGCTCTTACAGTTGAGCCTAACCCGCTAACGGAATGTAATCGAGTTAAGTGTTGGCGCAAAATCAACTCTGTTGTCAACGTCCAAGCAACATCGTTCCGCTGAGAACGAGGTCGCGTTGAAAAGAGGTGACACACCGCAGTGCCGCCCGGAGACATGCTTGACGGACAAGAGATATTTTGCCAGAAGCGAGAATTTAAAATGACCTTTATATGGATGGATGGGTTTATTTTCGCTTGACATGTATACCTAAGTACACCTGTCATTCTCCTATATCAGGGGGGCTTAGAGCTGCGGCATAAAAGGACATGCTGAGATATATAGGGTTTCTCCAACAATTCTTGTGACAACATGGTCGCTGATTCTCAACAGTATGCTTTATCAACTATTCTCAATGAGCATCACTCAAATAAACTTTCATTAACAACAGGATTCGAACCGGTGACACCCGGCACGCATATATATATATATATATATATATTTACGTTCTAGTGCAACTCAGTAAGAAACTCTTTTTTTTCAAGAGAACAGGGAGCAGAAATGTTTTCTTTTTTGAGTAAGTGCGAAATTTCCAAGAGTAGTTGTATCAAGCTTTTTATTTTGACATATCTTCATTAAATCTGCGATTGCCAGAGCCCTATCTTAAAATCTGGTATCTGTTAAACTGCATTCTACGCTCCCTCAAAGCAGAACAAATCTTGTATTGGAGATATTTCTTAAAAAATGAAATCATTTGCAATTCTTACATTCTGGCTTTTACGCTCAATTACCCATTCTTTAAAAGACATTTCCGCCCTTTGTTCCATTAGAAATAAATGATTATTTACTCGAGTTGTAGTACACCTCAAAGTTTGTTGGACGAGTTTTGGGAGACCCTGCATAAATATGTAGTAGCCAAAGCTATTCAAGCACTGGAATACGCATCTGCAAACAGTTTCGCCCCGCATTATGAAATGATTCAATAACGACTGATATAAGATGTTTTTGCCTACACGAATCATCCAATCTACACACACCCTTGCACACTTGCCGGCAAGAAATTCACTTGTTTTTGCAAGAACCACTCGTGCTTGACTTGGTCCCGTTTGCTTTGAAACAATTAATAAATGTTCGTGCATATGAAATGTACTTGTCTTCCTGCAGCTGTTTTGTTACTTGGACGTATGTACTGACCTCGTATGTTCTTCTATAACGAATTGTCTTGATATTAAACGAGCAGCATCCTGCTTCAAACAAATTTGTTAGGTGTTGCATTTTTCTCAAGCCGAATTGTGTGCATTCTTTTTGCCTTGCATCCTTTAATTGTTTCCTCCTCATAACCGCCTCAGACAAACAAACAAACAAAAAGAAGACGAAAAACGCCTTAAACACATTATATAGACGCTTACCTGGTTTTGTAACAACCTCGCTTATAAATGATAAGTTTCATTTATATGTCGGACAGACAGATAAATTTCGAGTCTCTACATTACGCTATATAAACTATTAGAAAGGTTGGTGTCTGATACGGTGACCATGCTCAGAGCAAAAGCTACTGATATAACAAAAATATGTAGATGACACATTTGGCTATAGAACGCCTGAACACTTGGGCTGCTTTCACTTAGAGTTTGTCACCTATTAAAAACCAATAATTTTTAATAATTTAAATGCGGCATCTTTTTTGTCCAATATTCATTTAGTCTGGCCGGCTCACCGTTGGTAGGCATGCTTTTGCAAGTTAAGAACAGAAGCGCGCATTTTCCTTGTTTGTTTGTTTTTTCCTTCTAAATTTTGTTTAACCGAATGCAGTCAGAAGTCGTTTCCTATTGCCATAGACACATTCTACTGGCTGCGTATGGCTAGACCCGGGGGGTATCGAGAAAACGGCCTCCAGGATTCTAACGCATATTCTAACCGGCCACCACCGATTATTCTACTAATAATAAGAACCACTTAATTATTGCTGTAAATTGTTTGCATCGTTTTTCGGTTTGTCGTTAATTCGGTTGTTAAAGTGGCTCGCGTGCGCTGCCACATTTAGGGGCGCAGTGTTACCAAATTCTCAACAACAACGAAGCAACGGTCGGACGGCTTGCACCAGTCAAACAATCATGAGCGTCGTAAGTACCGTGCACTAGTCACCTTTTTCATAATTTGTCGGTGTTACGTTATTGCTGTCTCATTTCCTCGACTGTTACGCAGCTACGAGAGCGCTCTCGCATAGAGATGGGTGGAGGATTCGGTAGCGATACAGCCGGCGGCTACAATAGTTCTGACTCAGAGCGCCAGACCTCCAAGGTCACCTCAAGGACAACCACCTACCAATTAGACTTCATACATCATCACCACCACAAAAGTCCTTGCAGATCTTAGCGATGAATGCGGGATTAGTTTAAAGCAGACCTGTACTGCGTTGTACTGCCCACAATACTACAAACGGGGCCGAATGAATCGTTCGGCTCTGTCTCACCGAGTGTGGTGGGACTGTGCGGGTGGTGGTTCGTCTTGGTCCGCCGGACGCACTAAAACCCAAAAACCACATATACAAAAACTGAAAACGCATCTTCCTATTTATGTGTGTTACGTACTTCAGTGGCATTATAAATATTTTGTTTTTTCACGTACACATAACACTATAGGAGCTGTCATCGATGATGTCGCTGTCTGTTTTATCCAGGAACTGTTTGACGACTGGCACAGCCAGGCAGCGGACGACACTTCGTCAAATCAGTCGGAGTACTCTCTCAAAATTTACGAGCAACCAAGACGTGTCTACAGCGAAGCGGTAACTTCTCGACCTTTAGAGGTACGTATGGGCATTTAACAGATATGTCGCCCTTTCGGCAACGAGCTACCTCATTTGTATGTGTTTACTCATTGATGTTTCCTAATTTTCTTTTTGTAAGGCTTATCTTTAAAGACTTGAAGGCTAACCGCCTCTTTATGCGCTTACGTTGTCATTATATAGTACTTTATGTACGTTTTTCATTTCCTCTCTCTCTCTCTCTCATGTATATATATATATAAATATACCGAGCAAGATGGCTTAGTGGCAAAGCCTTTGCCTTGCATTCGGGAGGACTGAATTCGAGACCCAGACCGGCCACTCTTAAATTGGTTTGCATGGTTTCCAATTTAGACAAGGTAAATGCCGGAGTGGATTAAAATTAGCCATGACATGAAAAAAAACGTACACGGGCAATTATAGCCTTACGGAAAATCAATATATATATATATATATATATATATATATATATATATATATAAATATATGGTGAACACCAAAGCTTGCTATGAATCTTTGTAGTTCATATCAGTAAGTCGTGACCGTAGAACATTAAGAACCTTACATCAGAAGGCCTAAAGCTTTCCTATCGACGTTCAGCATTAGTGGCCCTAAAGTATTCTCTAGCTGTTCTTGTGAGTCTATTTTCTTTAAGAGTACAGTCTCACTTTTGCCATGCTTAAACAAATGACAAAGAAAGGCTTATTTCAACGAGTATGTCTCTACACGGCTTAACATTTGATTTCACCATTTAACAATTCAATATAACCCGTAAGTGTCTTGCGGGTTGAACGATGGGTTAGATGCTCCGTATATGATTAGTGAAGTCGGTTGCTATCGATAAGTCGTTCGCGTGAATAAATCTTGACACGACAACCTACTTTTGATTGTAAAAGTATTGCCAGTTTTCTTTCCTGTGCATCTGATTCTAGAGTGTTTTCTGTTATCCAACATAGCTTTAACGCACGGATGTGCACACATAGTTTGTTTTGCGGACCACGCAGGTCTTGCTTCCAGATTAGCAGAGACCAACAAGTGTACGAAGTAACACGTCAGAATTAGCTGTTCACCCGAGCTTGTTCCGTTGGCGTTTGTGGCAAAGCGAGGCTCCGCTCCAGTCCTTTTCAACATAAATTAATTCAGCAATTAATTCAGCGTGTAGACAAGTCTTAATTCTCCCACAGGAGACGAGAGACCGCTCGTCTCTTTACGTCGAAGGCTGTCACTCGATATACAATGGGAAAGACCGCATTAACGGGGGACATTATTGGATCGGACTAAGCCCGGGGTTAGGCTTGTGACCGTGCGCTCACCCGGAGACATTTGTTAAGTTTAAAGTATAATCCCAAAATAAGTACCATCAGGTATCGTTATCAGGTACGGTAATCATATAGCCGGGTTGAAGCTCCATCGATATTGCACCACCTTGCGTTCTGGACTGTAATACGGCCGCCTTTATGTTACGGGGTGTGAAAGTGAGAAAAGTGAATATCCCAGGACCATTATCCCAGACCGGCCACACTTAAATTGGTTTGCATGGTTTCCAATTTAGACAACGTAAATGCCGGAGTGGATTAAACATCAGCCATGACATGAAAAAAATGTGCACAAGCATAAGCCTTACAGAAAAACGTTATAACAAAAAAGAAAAAACAATTAATATGCTTGTGAACAGTACTCAATGTAGCTGTTTGCTTTTATCAAACGTTTCAGAATCTATATTCACAATCGGCAGCATAAATTGTTAGTTTTTTCAACCAACAGCCGCCCCTAGATTAGTGGCCACTGTTGGTGATGACAACATAACCGGGGTAGAGCCAGCCCTGCTTTTCTAAAGTTCTTACTCCTTCTTGTCTACTTACTTTATACCTGCTCTGGCACAGTCTTACAAAACGTCTCATCGAAGGGCTAAGAGCCGAGGTTCTTGGTGGCCTGGTGAAACAGCGATTCTGCAGAGACTTCGTGGTGGACGAGCCTCGTCCCGATCCAGCAGAGCGAGAAGTCATTCGAGGGCGCACACGGAGCCACGTACGTCTTCGGCCAGGGTAAGTGTGATGAGTGATGATGGTAGAGGTGGTAGGTGGGAATGTTAATGCGTAGGCATAGGCCATCTTTAACGCAGACCTCAGACAACGCCAGTCTGCCACTGGTCGTCAGAACGAGGTATACACCTCATAGGATCGATGGTGTCTTCGGATCTAAATCGGATCACTAAAACATCGATATCGTCATTTAATGCACTTAAGTAGTTTTTTTTTAGAGGACTAACTGGTAAATGCGGAACGCACACACGGTCACCACAGGGTTGTCATAAACTGGGCAAATGTGTGCCGGTAGTGCAAGTGTGGGGCTCCAACCCACTAAAAACAAGTCATGTCCTCCTTCCCCCCCCAGCAGGGAAGTGCTGTTAGCATTACTACAAACTACTGTGGTGTAATCGGCCGGTTTACTGGTCGCGCCGGCCCCCCGTAGCCAGAGAGGGCGTCGACATGCGCATGGTTCTGCTAAAGTCGGCGCTGGGCCTCCCAGACGAGACAGAAAAGGATCGTGTGCTCAAGAATGTTAAGTAGCTAACGTATGCACAAGTACATAGCCAAGTACAATCATTCCGACTATATATATATATATATATATATATATATATATATATTTATACATATACACATTCGACAATAATTTAACATATTTTTTCAGCGTGAATATGAAAAAGCGGCCGAACGGGCTGGGGAAAGCATGAGAAGGTTGCACAGAGTTCTGCGAGGTCGTGGAAGACACAGCAAGAGTAAATCACGTCACTCGGCAAGCAAGGCAGGGGTCTGTATTCTTTTGCATTAGTTGATGTGTTTATTTTCATTTTTTACTTCAAGTAGCATTTAAACTATATTTTTTTAAATTACGTACCTTAATTTCTACTTTTATACTTTTTTTTTGAGAGGACTAATTGGGATATGCGGAACGCACACACGGTCACCACTGCAGGATTGTACTCAACTGCAAGTGTGGGCCGGTAGTGTGGGGCTCCAACCCACTCAAAACCAGTCATGTCCTCCTTCCCCCCCAGAAGGGAAATGCTGTTAGCAGTACTACAAACTACTTATACCTTTATACTGTATTTCTAAAAAAACAACTCAGTACCAGCAGCATGACAATTACAGTGGGTCTCTCCGGCAATTGCGCCATCGCCTAATCCCCGCAAGTCATTTTATAGCCCCGCGTCATACACAACTACACCGCGTCCTTAATCACATTATTTTGTTATAGGAAGTGTTAGTTCTTGGCCCTACATACGTGCGGAGGTCTAGGATTAGACTCGGCCAAGATCGCAGCACAGACGTCTGCCGACTGATACCGCGGGACAACAATCGGATATCAGCCACATCGACTTAAGTGACAAACAATAGGCCACATATCCCCAGCTATCAGGCGTTCATTCTGCAAGACTGCGCGTGCTTACCGAAACGTGGCAAGGTGGTGCAATGTTAGCTGGGGCGCTGGAGCAGCAAATACAGTTTTTGTAACTAGGTGGGCTTTGTGTGTTGTCGAGTTAGCCTTTAGTTCCGATCTTGGGGAAATACCCCCTCATTTAGTCAATTGATATGTGCCAGTTTTTTAGACCATGCAGGAAAAGTCCTTGAGTGTGTGGTCGGGTTTTAATCGTGCAAAAAGAGTCAGCGATATTACTGCTGTACGATGTTTACCGACTGTTGCTCGCTTTTTCTTGATGGCATGGGTGCTTAGTTTGAAAAATGGCTATACTTTAGAAATACTCTATATCTAGGAAACAGGTAAAGATTATATCTACATGTGAAATGTCTAGGTATAGGCGTTGCGCAGGCTTTTACGTGTTTTCAATACAGATTGTTAAACTATAAGATAAGGGGAGTAAAAGTGTCCTTTAAATCGGTGAGTATGCGCGTTCGTACTCTAAACGCGCTCGTAAGGCAGGGCAGGTTTCATTCCGCGGCAACCTCAGTAAGTGTCCCAAGAACAGCTGTAGCGTCCCCTCTCTGTACGCCTTGAAAGGGGCTTTCTTCCCGGCTATACGAGCTATGGGTGGCAGCATTATCGGCCAGAGCGCTTGGGGCTTGAGGGCTTTCGAAGATTGGCCACCGTTACGTCTCGAAAACAGGGCGCATTTTGCAAAGACGGTGCCAAGGTCATGCCATGCGGGCAGGTTCCGTTAAGATGTGGCTCAAGATGCACAGAGCGCCCACAGTCCGGGAGGCGGCTTTATTTGTGTCGTTTACCGATGCGCTTGGAGGGGAAAACGGTCTGTGTCGACCAAGGCCCCGGCCAATGCCCCCAGACTTTCCGCGTTTCGTTAAACCTTCACCATATCGATTCAAGAAAATGCACTCCTCAAAAGGTTATAGGTGTGCACGACCATGCGTCAATGTAAGACCCCAGCTGTGGATAATTGTAAGACTAAAGTTATGCTACGTTAAATCTTTTTCTTACTCAGGATCAGCATTGGACCGATGCAATTACTTCCAAAAAAAGTCGTGTTGGCTCCGTGGACATTGTCAATATTCGTGGTGGCCAAGCCAAGAGAGGAAGACGCGCAAAGGTATGCACTTGTGTTAACATAAGAATTTGTATATACTATATACTTTTGAAGTGTTATGCGTTGTAAAGTGTGTATACAGATGACCAACAAACTTTGTGGTGTAGTACAGTTCGACGACAAAATCAATAACTCCAATGAAACAACAGGGCGAAAACGTTTTTTTTTTTGTGAGAGAAAAGCTACTAAACGTGACTGTATTAAGCTTTATTCTGGTGTATCTTTACTAATAACTTTATCTGCAATAACGAGAGCCCCAGTCTTCATATCGACAAACCTGCATGTTTGGAGAAAAAAGATCCTCTATTGATTTGCATTCTACGTTAATTCAAAGCAGAACAGATGTGGTATTAAAACATGAATGAAAATTAGTTGTACAGAACGAATGTAATATTCAGGACTGTTGAAAACAGAAAAGAGATCACATTTGCTCTAGGCCTGTATGTGTCGAGCAGACGCCTATTTAAATAAGTTTGGTAACGCTTAGTAAACTGCTTTGGATGCAGATCAAATGCTTAAATTCCGTGGTTTCTAGGGTTTGTGTGAAGGTATTTCAAAGCTTACAGTAGGTGAGTTGTAACGGAGCAGGTAAAAGTATTTAGAAGCTTAAGCGTCACTCGCTACAAAGGGAAAGAATAAATCCTGTAAGGGCGTTCTATAGGTCACAACCACATAGAGGAATAGTAGCAAATAAATAGTTTACGATGAAAGTAAGTGCTCAGATGTTTTTACGTGCTTTCATTGTAAGCGCGATTTTTTTCCATGTATGTATTTGAGCCTATATGCGATCGGTTTAATTTTTCTTCCGTTGATGACACACTTTCACCTTGACTGGTCAATTGCCGTGAAGTCTTAACCAGATGATTTGAAACTCGTTTCTGCTTTTTCATTGTGTGCAATCATCTGGCTGCCACCCTAACGAAGTGTGTAATGTCCCGCCGGAGCAGGCCAATAGAGAGCCGATGTCCCTAAATGGCGCAATGTACTAAACGTGACGTTTCGGAAGGTGCTTAGAGGGGTAGTATCAAATCTGTCCCGTATTCGAAGTGGACACATGTTAGCTAGATGTGTCTAATTTTCTATCCGTACATCAAGCAGCAACCTCTGGGGGCTCTCAATTAGGCTTCGAGAACAGTTCGTAGGGCGAGGAGAGGGTGGTGGATGGGTAAAAAATGGAGAGCGGGAACGGGGATCTATGATCCCTCGTCCGACGAGATCAATTCAATCGGATTACGACTCGGTGTCAAGTTATTTCCGGAAGTTCTTCAATAGCATCGAAACAGCTTGCAAAACAAAGCGATATATTAGTCCGACAGGATGAAGAGTTAAGGGCGTTCTAGCCCATGCGGACGAAACGCACTGCCGTTACGAATTTTGAACGTTTTGTCAGCAACGATTCCTCACACAGCGCGCCGCGCATTGGGATGTCAAAACCTGATCGATTGTTGTCTGGCCTGTTGGTCATTTCGATCGAGCGCGCTCAATGTGAAAGCTTATTACTTCTACCTAGGCCTACGCTGCGACTCTCTGAGAGTGGCAAAATCGAGTTTACAATAATATACCACCTACCTATATGGTTTTGCGCGGTTTCGCTTTACGCCCGATCGCTCGGATCGTTCAGCCACTCTGAACAAGTGCAGGCGGTCCGAGCAAAGGAGCCGTTTTACATTTCATCAAATCTACACATAATTATTTTTCAAAAGCGACGTAGAGAAAGCTTGAGCTCCTTAAAGCTTTTATCCCAAATGGATCATATGGTGTCGGAGGTTTATTTCGGAGTAAGAGTGAAATTATAGAATTCTGTGATACAGGTCTTGCTGTCCGACATAGGGGCACAAATTGTGCGATCGCGTGCCAACTGTGCAGAAACTAATCACACGGCCGTGTTTGTAGAATTCTTTCCCTGAAAGACGCCGGCTACAAGATGTAACTTGGTCGTTTAGAAGAGAATTCGCAAACATGATTATTAGCTTTACACCAAACACCTCAAAATTACATCCCTACGATTATTTCACTCAAAACTAACGCATTCAGGCAAATACGCATTTTTACAATTATTTTGGTAACCAATCTATGGCGACCCAAACCGTCGTTGCGTAGTGAACATGGTTTTCCGGAGGGCATAAATGACTTAACTCTATTCGATAAATCACTCGTCATAACTATCATACACAACTATTTATTACCTTGAGTAACTGTTTGAAGGTGCATCACTGAATTATTATAAACATTTGGTGGCGCCTGCAGAGATTTCGTTGACGTCTCAATTTTTTTTCTGCAGAAGACTCCGGAGAACGCTTTGTCATTCTAGAACCACATGCTCTGGTGAACAGTTTATGAAACGCCTTTTAACAGTTCTGATTATGTTTCACACAGAAAAGTATCGTATGCTTCTCCATCCAACCTGTTAGGAAGCATGTATGGATCTATGATGTAATTTTTCTCCATGCCAACCCACACTTCACGAAGAACTCCTCTGGCATTCATGCTGGTGAATAATATGCAGGTTCTCATTTGCCCAATAAAGCGCGATGTGCTGAATAAACATCATCGGTAAAAAGCACAAGGGTAGAGAACTCCGCATTGGCTTTTACTTGCCGCAGAAACCAGCTACATTAACAACCCGTCGCTCGTAAGCTGGATCCAGCAGAGCTCGTACTTGCTGCTGTCAGTACTGATGTAGTCGCTCGGTTTTTGGTACTCTGCGGAGTCGAGAACCCGCCTCGCATGCGCCTTGCAACCGGAGGAGACGCATAGGCGCACGGGTTCGAACCCCACCGTTGCACATTTGTATTTTGGGGCTCGCCTTACGAAGCAATGCGAATGCAGTCCCGTGGACGTTAAATGAGTTATCTGAGGATCAGCCCGAAAAACATTTAAATACCCTGCGGGCGGTACTGCGACTCGCACTAACCTCTCGGGTCACTTCCATTGTGCTGCTCCGGACGAAAAGGACGATCTATCCGAGAGAAGTGCTCTTCTATAGCTGGTGTCCGTCTCGTTAGCTAGAATTTGCATTTAGAGGAAGCAAACTCCGCTCAACGAACATGCCAGTGTGCTTAACTTGTGTATAAGACGACTTCTTGTCCCGCAATTGCACATTTAGTGTTCCTATGCCGGGCAACAACACCAGTGTCACAGATTTTAGTAATTTCACTCTCACTCCAAAACAAGACTTCTCAGAGACAATGCTCCATTAGACCAAACAATTATTTGCTTTAACGAGCTCTTTAATTTCCTAAAGTTTTTTTTTTTAATTTGGACATTTTATTTCTATATTATTAGTAATACCAATATAAAAATATATAGTAGAATAGGAGCATACGCTATAATATTAAATATAAGTGTTTTATTAAAGCATAGTTGATATAACTACGTTTTCATTAATTAATTGATTAAATAGCAAGATATTTTATGCTATACTTGCGTATTAGTGAATTTTTCGATTAAGTGTTGCACATGCGCCTGTGTAGAGGTACTCTAGTAATAAGTACTAAAAATGTAATTCGTTTATGTAGTATTCTTTTTTACCCCGTGTAGTAGGTTACATTACTGGATATATTACTAAAAGTATTAAAGTATATTATGTTTTGCAGTTGCCGACATTTTCAAACACTTTACCTAACGCATAACACTTAAAATATATATGATTTTAAATGTATTATAAATTTATATGTGTAAAAAATATGGGTGTGCATAAATATCCAACATTGTAGCGTACTACTAAGCAGGGTGGGAAATACAATGGCTTTGCTGCTCAGTATAAAGTTCTGTATGTCACTCTTCAGATTTACGTTCACACCTACGTTCACAGCAAACTCAAATAAGTCATCATACGATTATACTAACAATGATAATGATTAAAATATATTTACTATCGCTGGTATCCGCATTTTGTGACAATATTTTTCATTATAAATACTACTACTACTACTTATTATTATTATTAATTTGTTAATATCATCTGATATGATTAATACAAAATCAACATACAAAACACAATAAAACTATTATTATTATGAATATTATTATTGACAATTTTCAACCGCCATCGTCCTAATCATCACCACCACCGTTTTTTTTTGTGTGCGGGGGTGAGTACTGGTGTAAAAATGGTAATACCCGCGAACAATTGTTCTCGTTTCCGTTATGGCACAGACGCAAACCGCCAGTAAGTCGGCGGATAAGGGGGTTCAGTTTTCCGCCAAACAGATCATCAGCATCTTGGTCATTCTGCTGATCGTCATGATCGTCGGCTTCCTGCACTCACAGTGCATGTTCCGGCTGTACCTTGTGTCGAAGGGCCAAATCCCTCGTGATAAAATTTCGGATACCTGCAACCAGGTCATTCGCTATGTTACGTTCTGTAAACGCTAACGGAAGGGGCTTCTGCTGCACACGAGTTCGACGCTAAACTCGACAGAGAGAGAGAGAGAGTGTAGGACTCTGCAGCGAGCGACAACAACAACAACAAGACATCAGCTGCTGTGTAAAACATGTTGTGTCTATATATATATATATATAAATATGCACACACAACTGCAAATTGAACAATAAAATCTGACGCTATTCTTCTAAAAAGCCTGATGGTCGACCAGTCGATAGTAGATCATAATATAATCAACGACCTGATAGATCTATAATAGACCTCCTGACCTGATAGATCTATAATAGACCTCCTGACCTGAGAGATCAATAATCGGTAGATTATAGATAGATCGGTGCTCGATCGAAGCGCGGCCAGCTTACAGCATACGACTTCCTTTGCTATTATTGCTTAATAACAGCCAATAACAGCAACATAATATGGTAATAACGGCGCAGCAAATAGCTATTCGTGTTAATCCTAGTCGTAATACTAGTTGTAGTAATTGTTACGGTAGAGCTAATGTGGTGGCATCTGCTTATTGATGCCGCTGCTTTGCTTCGGGCGTTACTGGTTGGCGGCAAAAGTTGCGCGAGTCATTGTTACGCGAATCATTCATAAGCGTCATATTAGTAATTAAAGAAAACAGAACGTAGATTGAAAATTTGGACGGCGACGTTCATGATTCCCCGGTGTGAAGGACCTCCACTTCCACATTGGGGTGCGGTGACCCGTTCAGATATGGTTAAATAAAGACTGGGTAATCTCAGGTTAGAGATAAGATGAGCTGAGATTAAGCTAGAAAAGGCCGACCAACCACAAACAACAACAGCAACACATGGTATATACAGGTGGAAAAAAGGCGACCGAAGGGCAGGGCTGTGAAAATGGAGACCCGCAGACCAATAGATATCCAGCATTGTATCCCACTGCTACTTCGATACGGGGTGGGCAATAATACAGTGGCTTCGCTACTACTAAGAACAGCCACCTTGCTCGGTATAAAATTCTGTATATAATTCTCCAGACCTACGTTCGGATACTAACACAAGTAATCATAAGATGATATTAACAAAGATGCTAATTTTTAGAATATTCAAATATATATATATATATATATATATATATATATATATATATATATATATATATATATATATATATATATATATATATATATATAATATATTTATATATATGCAAAACATTTATTATTATTATTATTATTATTATTTTTATTGAGATTATTGTAGAGTGGTGGCCAACACTCAAACAATAATAATAATAATAATAATTTTTTTAATTATTATTATACAAGAAATACTAAATATTATTCAATTATTTATTAGTAATTTTGATACCTGTACGTAAAAATATACAAGCCCTTACTAAAATATTCTTTTTTTGATTATTATTAAAGTTTTTAATCTCCAGCATTATCATATTTTGCGTAGGGGTAAGTGCTGGTGTAAAAATGGTAATGGCGGCGAACAATTGTTTTCGTTTCCGTTATGGCAGCAATCGGTCAGTACTAAGCCGTCGAGTATGGGGATTCAGTTTTACGCCAGGCACATCCTCACCTTCACGATAATTCTTCTGGTCATCATGATCGTCGGCATCCTGCACACGCAGTGCATGATCCGGCTGTACCTCGTGTCGAAGGGCCAAATTCCTCGTGATAAAATTTCGGATACCTGTAGCCAGGTCATTCGCTACGTTACATTCTGTAAGAGCTAACGGAATGCTTCTGCACAGAGCTCTACAAACTAACGTGTTGGACCTGGCATTCAGCGGCAAGACATAAGCTGTGTAAAACATATTATATATACACATATATACAACTGCAAATTGAACAATAAAATCTGACGTTATTATACTAGAAAGCCTGATGTCAACCAGTTGATAGTATATGACTATAATAATATAATAATAATAACAAAATAATATAATAATAACATAATATTATAATAAAAGTATCGAGGTATACATTTGTGATGTTAGAACATGTAACCTCGGGCAAAGCGTTAGGTCCAGGCTTGGGCTGGTTCACCTAGCCAGGGTGCGATGGTATAATAAAATATTAATATAATAAAATAAGAAAAATCGTGTTAGTATCTGTAGTAGTTTCATTGTAGTAGCCGACGGCAGGCCGTGCGCGCGTCATCACAACGTGATGATAACCGGTACTAGTATAATTACTCGTAATAATATTCGATATAATAATATTCGACGGAAATCATATTCGTCCTAGTAGTAATTCAAAACAAAAAAAATAGATGCAGTGCGACTGAAAACTTACGGCGGCGTCCGCGTGGTTCTTCCACTTTCGTTAGGCTTTTTCGTTAGGGTGAAATTGTGCTAATTGCCGTTCAGGTATAGTTAAATAAAGACTGGGCAACCTCTGTGTAGAAATGAACAGACCGGGATCTAGAAATGACCGAGGAGCGACAACAACACATCGTATGTATAGGCGGAAAAAGGCGACGGAAGATCTTGATTGTTAGTAGATAGTTGAGACGTGGCGCGTGAGTAGCATTGCTACTACTACGATTGCAGGCCGTAGGAGACGGAGGATAGTCTAGACTTAAAAACAACTGTTTTCCGTTCTAGCATTGCTACTACAGCTGTCAAACTAAGTAAGTTGTGAGTGCCCGGCATTAGAAGGCTGGCAGACATATATAAAGGGTGTGTGCGTGGTAAATTCGAAGGTAGAATGGCGTTACTCTAATTGTAGTATATGGACAGTATTACGTATAGCACTGACAATATCAAAAATTATCATGTTAACGTTTAGCGAAGCGCAGTACCTTGCAGCTGCATTCGAGAGACAATGTTGGAGCGGTTTCAACTTTTTTTTTTTGTAGAGTACTAACTGGAAAATGCGGTTGCACACACTGACACCACAGCAGGAAGTCCCTGCAAGTGTGGGCCGGTAGTGTGGGGCTTCAACCCACTAAAAACCAGTCATGTTATCGTCCCCCAACTGACTGGGAACTACTTAAGCATGCATCAAAGGGGGCGAGTTTTCTTACTCCTGACGAAAGCTGTCCCCGGGAGCCGCAGGGAATCGCAAGAGTTGCAGGTTGTTGGCCGCCGTCTTAGCTTATAAAATCTTGTTAAAAACCGCTGTTATCAGGTTTCAGTGTTCCAGGGATTCCGTCATCTTTAGAACGACGTCGCGTAGGTTAACAATGTGCGTGTTCATTAGTCCTCAAGGGGTGACGCTGTTCCGCCCATGCGGGGCACGCCAGAGCTGTGTGCTCTAGAGTGTCTTCGAGTCCGTTGCCGCAGTGGACGCACGTGGGGCTGGGGGCCTTCCGATCCTGAATAGGTACGATTAAAAGTCGCCGTGCCCCGTCAAAATCTGGGTGGTGTGGAAAGTGAGCTCCCCACAGGGCCGGTACAGCCAGTCCTTGATGTTAGGGACCAGCTTGCGGAGACTGGACCAGCTTGCGACGTAATGATCCTAAGGGCTCCGACCCGTTAAGCCCGCCGTATGCGGGCTCTATTTGCCTTGGTCTTCAGAGCGTTGGTAGGCCAGGCCGGAGCCCCGTATAGGGCAACTGACTCGGCCACGGACATAGTAACCCTTCTTGTTTGTTTAGGGCCATAAGTGTTTGGCATGAGGCGCGCAAAACTATTGGCGATCTTTAATACCCTCTCCGACGTCCGCCGTAGGTGTTCAGTACCCCGGAGGCCCCGGTCCAGGAAAACCTCGAGGTACTTTGTAGTATTGACTACAGCAATCTCCTGGTCCTCCAGGACAAGGTGCGGCGGGGGCAAGCCCCTTCGACCCACCAGGAGAATAGCTTCGCTTTTGGCGGGGGCCAGGGTAAGCCCCGTTCTTTGCATCCAGTGCGCAATGTCGAAAAGGGCTTTATTTGCACGCGCCCCAAACTGGGCCATTGTCCGAGCCCGGACCAGGTGAGGACCAGGTCGTCAGCGTAGGCGAGGAGTTTGACCCCGGGTGGGAGATCTCCCAGCCGCAGCACGTCATCGTATGTGCTGTTCCATAGCAGGGGGCCTAGTATTGAGCCCTGCGGCACCCCTGCGGTCATATTAAAAGTTTGGTCATGTGAATGGATAATCCTGTCATGTAGGTAGTTCATTAAAATCCGTTTTAAGTAAAAAGGCGCTTTTTTTCCTGTGGAGAGTATCGAGGATGACTCTCCACGGGATGCTATTAAAGGCGTTCTTCACGTCCAGTAGTATTGCTAAAAATTGGTCTCGGCGTCCGGGTGGAGAGTCGCGGATGCTTTCGGCCTATAGTTGAATTTTCTTTATCGCTGCAATAGTGGAGCGACCTTTACGAAACCCATATTGAGCCTCGGAAAGGAGGTCGTTCTCCTCCGCGAACTCTCGGAGTTGTGCCTCAACGATGGACTCGAAGGCCTTGGCCAGGGAGTCGAGCAGACATATGAGATGGTACGAGCCGGGGCCCTTAGGTATTAGCACGAGATCCGCGGCCTTCCATGCGATAGGGAACAAGCCCGTCCGAAGCATCTCCGTCGCCGCGGCAGCCACTGCTTCTGGGTATTCCTTCAGCAGTAGCTTAACCGCGGAGACGGGGATCCCGTCTAGGCCCGGTGCCTTTTCCGGCCTAAGGCGTTCCCCCGCTGCGAGCACTTCGTGCAAGGTTACCTCTAGTATGCTGTCCTCGACTCCCCTGTGGCTTCTAAGTACGCGGTCCGGTCAAAGGGCGGGTGCCGCGGTTTCGACTTCATGTTAGCGGCCTAACGGTGAGGGATGTAGGCAACGGAGTAGATGTCAAAATCTTCAAACACTTTTCAATGCAGAAAACTTCAACCTAATCCGAGTAATTAATTTTGGCACTAAAACCTCGCTAGTAAATTTATGGTGGTATGGCCTATTTTGTTTAATTTTTTTCATTTCATCGATCATGATTAGCAGCCACTTGAGTCCGCACAATGAGACTATATTTCTGAACATCAAATTATAATTTATAATTCGACGTAATTTCCATAAACCTGTATATATTTCTTAAAGACAGTGGATCTATGCATCAAAACACACCTCCGAAGCGTGTTTTGCGTTGCCAGTGCAAATTGACAGACCGCCAGCATCCCCCCCCGGTCCGACCCGCTGTCACGGATCGAACAGGGGGCACCGCACTACTCAATAAACCCTATAGTAGGAATTCGTCACCTCGCGAATTCGCGTTAAATCTCAGCACTAACATGCACACACACTCATTTTACAAGCTAGACGCTCATAGGGACAACATCTAGTAACAAAAACACAGCAAAAATATATTCGTTATAGTTAATACTCACCCGTCACTGTGCTGCTTTTTTTTAGTTCGAACAACGCGACATTTTGCTGCTGGAGAAGAAGCTGGTGACTAGACTACCCCTCCAGCCAACCGTTTTCTTTTGCGGGTTTAAACGAAACAAATTAAAAAAATATATATATACAGAGCAGGTAGTGAAGCGGAATCGCAGAATTGAATTCGCGTCTCGGGGAGATTGGGTACAACAGTCAGGAATGGGCAAACGCGAGGGTAATCGAGGAAAATGGAAATTGGCGATGAGGGCCAGTTCAAATTTGGCAGATGTCGAGCCTGGTGGCGTGGTGCATTCCGCCGGCGCCTCGCGACCGGGGAATATACATAGATGCGCGGGTTTGAGCCCCACCGTTGCACATTTGTATTTATGGGGGTTCGTCTATGAAGCATTACGAAAAGCAGTCCCGTGGACGTTAAATCTTGGATATATATATATAGAAAAGAAACGCGGGAAATTAGTGGGGTAGAAAGAGTATACGTTAAGTCCAGCCCCGGGCAGTTATTAGCGGATGCTAGAGAATAAGTGGTGGATATTAGGATACAACGCGGTAAATATATGAAAGGCGAAAGTACCGAATGCCGAGCTTGTGGGTTAGGGAATGAGTCAATTGAATATATTTTAGAAGAAGGTGCTGCTTTAGGATAGAGGATCAGAGATACATACCTGTTAGAGACCCTAGCTTTATGTTAAAAGTCCATACTACTAAACAAGAGATTGTCCGAATGGAATTTAGCTACACAGTAAACTTTGAAAGAAGATACATTGGTGATATAGGTTTTATATTTGCTGCCGTGTAAAGCGCCCTTGTTATAAAAGGGTGATATATGTATTTAGGTAAACATATCAAGCGAGTAGTATATATATATTTTGTTTTTAGTATTTACTTTTTTTTACTACACATCTGTGCTTGGCATATTGTCGTACAAAATGCAATTTAGAAGATAGTGTCTTATCAAATTTGCCTTGCGTGATGCTACGACGCTAGATTACCCTCAGGTGTCGCTTCTAGGGCTCCCAGATCAATCGTACCGGGTGCGAAGTGTCATTACTCGTTGGTTTTACTTCTGAACCGATTTTGTAGAAACACAATTTTTCCGGTACTTAAACCATATCGAGCCTGAGCACAAACAGAACGGCTTCCGAAAAATGAGTGGGAAGAAGGAAATGACTGTGCGTCAAATGCTAACTGTAACCGCAGTGCTTTTTAATCAGTGTGGGTCTCATGCGGAGTCCCTAGCCGAGGAGGAATAGCGACTAATTGATAATTCCTAAGAGCAACTAAGCAAGCAAGGGTTGCAGTCATTGTGAGGATAGATCTTGTGCGCTTAAGCAAAAAGAAAATTTGATATGATAGATGGCGTTCGCACGCCGCGTGTTCTGTAGAGTATTGGGTGTCACTTAACGATTTTAGGCACCGTGATAGAACCTTGCAACCTAAATATGACAGAAATACAGGGTGAACAAGCCCTTGATAGTCTAACAAGAACATTTTTTACATGGGCGCGGGGTTCTGTTAGGGACATTTTCCTTTCTGCCGTAATATAAGGTTCAGTATACGAATATGAGTACATTTGCGAATTTCATAGAAGTATGAGATAATTGTATGTGCTTCTCTCGGATTAGATAGCACAAAATGCTAGTAGATAACAAAATACTTATGTGCCGAGAGTGTTGAATAGCGTCGAGCGTAGTGAAACAGAACAAGTGGATAAAATCGAGCAAATTAGAGTTTTCTTTATTGTCGTGGTCCCGTAGGCGTCAAGAAAGCGTCTGAAACATTTTTGAAAGTTCTTCGAAAAACATCGGAGAACCTTTTCCTAAGAATTAATTTTTATTAAAAACAAGCGCAGAAACAATGCTCGCTCTTTTAACAAAGCGACGTGTGACTCGTGTCCACTGTAAATCATCGTTTCAAGAACGGTGTAATTGCTATATATAATTCCCGTACTGTTGACCCCACGTCGACACACGACAAATGAGACTAGATGTACAGAGCAGCTCTGTTTCACACCGTTGCCTGCCGACGCTCATTTATAGTTAGTTAGGCTAGTCAGACGATTCTGCAGGTTAGTGAGCTTATTTCTATGCAGCGTGTCGTGATAAAAGCCAGCTTGCATTGTTAACACGGATGAATAAGTCCGTTACTATTGTAACCATATCACTTACGCAAATTCATTTATGTTTGTGGGCAACAGAAACATGGCGCCCATAAACGCGTAGAATGATGCTTTTCACAACCACCACAAAGAACTGCATGAGACTGGTATGCGACCAATATAATCAATGTGGGTTCCTACGGGCCTGAAACGGTGTGCGAGAGTACCGCAATAAGCTGAATCTCGACCGCTCTACTGTAGACCACGGTCGATCGGCTTCTATGGTGCACACGATATAGACTACTTAGTGTCTCGTGGACTGATTGACATTTGACAATCGACAGTCGCAAACATTTGTTCATTTGCAACTATTTCTAATTCGTGGCTGCAAGAAACGCATCGTCTTAGGGTGCCACACAAGCTCCTAACCGAATAAAACGACACGGTGATGAACGGGCGGGGACGAAAGTTAGTCCATACGAATCCGACGGAACTTTCCGGCGGACCTATACTACACATACAGGCACTTTGGCACATACGTATATGTAGAGATAAGTAGACGTATAATAATAACTCGTTTGTTACGTCACCTCTCAGGTTTGCATTACGCGCTATTTTCAGATCTATCGCGAGTCTGCACGAATGCTTCGCCATCCATTTTAGGCTATGAAGCGTCGCCTATTTTGTTCCGTTGTCTCCGCTTGTCGGCACGAATCTGACATTTGGCTCACCCGCCTTGTTAGACATGCGGCCAAATTTAGAGATGTCGTGGCATCCTACAATCGAGTTCTCCGCCTGAGAAGGCCCACAACGATCTTTGATCGTGTGTCCATTTCGATACCTAACCTGTTTGTATCCCCCAAACAGCGCAGCCGGGCTATCAACAACGGGGTGCGAGTCTTTACTTTTTCAGTGGGTACCCGAAAATACATACACTGCACATACACGTATCCCTCGCATCTAGTGATATTAAATATTTAAGTATTACTATATATATATATATATATATATATGACAAAAATACAACTTCTTAACATTGTTGCGGAATCTTGTTTAAATCAGAAACGCATATTAAGGGTGATTATACTACATAGCAACCGACTTTCAAAAGAAGCTACTATAAATAGTTTGCGCATGCATTTTGTAGGCAATATGCTATGCCTATCAGCTGAAAGAAGTGCAGTTTTATTTAGGTCATGAAACACGTTCAATATTTGAGTTTAACAAATAAGGTCTATTCATAAATTCCTAGAGAACGCAAGTTCATTTGCGTCTAAATAGATGCAAATTCGGGCTACCAAAAACGGCAATATATATCTCGCAATTTCTCAAAGCGAGCGCTAAATGATATTTTTAGTGCACTCTATTGTCTAAACTGGAACAACATTTTTGGCTTTGATAATGCACAAGGCAAATATACCTATTTTAATGAAAGGATCAAGTTCGTATGCCAGACTCACTTCCCTCTAGGAAAAGTCTAGTCAAGGGACGTATAAAAACTTACAGATGTAGCTGGAACAGTTGTTTTTGAAATGTATAGGCTAGATTACAGATAAAATTATGTTTTCGCCACAATTGTACTTCTGGAGAACCGGATGGCGACCATCTTCTTGCTATAGAACAGTCGCCGCTTTTAGTGGTTAGATACGCTCCAACGTCTGACTACGGCGAGTGTCCTCCAGTCGCATCACCTGTGACGAATTTTGAGAAGAAAAAGGAACGGGCCGTGTCAAATTTTATTAGAAATGCTTGCGCCACTGAGCTTTGAGATCTGTTTTTTCGATGGCTAATCACGGGGTTCTCACCGAGCAAATGTTTGTATAAAAAGTGGGGTGGTTGTGCAGGTTCTTATGGAGGAATTTGGCATCCAAGCCAAAAGTCTCCTCTAGCGTTGTATATGTGATATTTAGGTATTTGTCTGTACGTTACACGAGCCATATTTTTGTCGCCCGTTGCGATTTTTTGGACCTGCTTTATGGGATTTGTCGCATAAATTAAATGGCCCAGTTTCAAACGTTCTGTGCCACACATACAATTCCCCAGGAATGGGGCTTCATCTCTAATGGTAAATTGAAGCTCTTCGACAAACACTCCTGTGCACTTAATCCTTGCTGCAACAAAAAAAAAAATATACGCAGTTCGGAACTTTGGTTAGAGCTATTGAACTATATAAGCTGATGAGGTATTCATGGATGAGAAGGGCTTGAAGCTTAACTGGGGAAAAACAGCAGCTATGAAATTCCGAAGGGGCGGGCGTATGGCCAGGGGTGACGTGTTCCAAATCAGGGGAACAGAAATTAAATTTGTAAACAAATTCACATACCTAGGCATAACCTTATCAACAAGCGGTAGCAGTTTTCGATCTCACATCCAGGAGAGGGTCAGGAAGGCAACCATCGCAGCTGCGGCAAGTAAATATCCACGTATGCTTTCAGTTCATGCAGCAAGTGCTCTTTTCGGGATACAGATAGCACCCATAGCCACATATGGCATTCCACTAATATCGGATAAGTTGGGAGAACAAATTGCGTTTAATTGATGGGTGAGATTTTCCTTTTTAAAGAGGGTTTTTGCGCCATCGAATACATGCAGGAATATGGTTGCTCACGTGTTGGAGGGTGGCCCGCTGTTGACGGAATATCTACAGAAACGATGTAATCTGAAGAAAACGTGTGCCTTTGAAGTTTATATGCGGAACTGGCAAACCAAAATTAGTGAGGTGGAAATAGGTATTTATGGAACAGCAGCAATGGCGAGCACTGAATGGCGGGGTAGCGGGGTAAAATATCGACATCTAACTACGGCCTTTGCAGCCCACAGATTTCATCACGTTTTGTGCAACGTGGAGGGTTTTCATGAACTACAGGATGAATGTCAATGCAAACAATGCTGGAGCAAATGTGATCGATACTACGCCGCGGTATGCCTGGCGGTTAGGTCTATAGCAGAACTAGCAAAACGCTAGACTGTTGGTGTCTCGAAACATTTTGATGTGACATAAACACATTTACCCAGATTGGGTGTTAATAGTAAAACGAAAATAAGTTGATGAGACAACTATAAAAATAACTAGGCCTCCTCGTGTAGGATCTTGTTCCTTATCATATCGATCGCGCACATGGGCGCCTGAGGGTACTGTTTAACCTGCTGTATGCAATATGTGATTTAGGTTCAAATATTGAGGCTTAGCTATCGCACACCTATGAGAATACAATGATAGATGACTCTGTACACTGTACTAGGTTAAATATATTTTTAAAAAAATCACTGGTATCAAATACTTAAAGGAACAATCAAATGTAAGTATTTCAACTTACACAAACAAATGCAAAAGGGTCCAAGTACGCATGCAGTGGATTAACATTTTATTCTGATGCACATGTGTTCTTTCTGGTGCTACACTATGAACGTAATTGGTCACGAACCGATCGTTCTGACTGCCAGTTGTGATGTATATAGCTTAATCTGAAATAAAAACAATCTTCACGATATTCAAAAGATGCTCGACCACCGGCATTGAACAAGCGCGGACTTATTAGCTAGATAGATACAGTCCGCATGATGCGGCGCTATCTTTGTGTTACAGATTTGAAATCTCAGCTCTTTTTCCTCTCGGGTAAAAAACCAAGTCCGAAAAATACGGGATATGGGAAAGGACAGAAGTCAAAAGCCAGTTGTGATACAAAACTCACGAGTTGTTCTTCCAGAGTGCCGGACCCCTTCGGATATGTTTTTTTTTAACTATTTTTCCGGATTGCCTTTTGCAATCTTCCTAAAATTAGTATTTGAAGCGCCACTCTTAAGATTGTGTTTCAATCTTCCTAAAATTAGTATTTGGAGCGCCACTCGGAAGATTGTGTTTATGTTTCCATGTCCTAGCCATTAATCCACGACTCACCTTCTGTAACAACTCGTTTTAATAAATGAGAGTATCCTACGACTGCCTAGAGCTTTAGCTCAGCGATTTCTTGGCGGGTATTTGGCAAAAAAATATTTGGCAATATTTCTCCCACTTCAGTTCATATCCAAGCAAGTTCGTCCTCAGCACATGATTTGTTGCATATTCGTTGGTCCACTAATTCCAAATCACTTAAGATCGCCGACACAAAAATCAGCACTGACTTTTTTTTAAAAATACAAAGCATTTTTTGTCTTCACCATACACATAAATATATATATATATATATATATATATATATATATATATATATATATATATATATATATACATATATATATATATACATATACATATTACAGATAAGTGTATCACTGCACTGCTTTGCTGTATGTAAGCCATATCAAAAATGTATCTTTGTCTGTTGGAAGGTGAGCAAAAGCCTTAACTAGAGGTGCTTCATAAACGACACCGACACAATATTACCTCAATTACTTATTTTTATGGGTCAAAACATTTGTGCCTTAGCTCAGGTTCAGCAGGCTGCATTCCTGACCACCTGGATATTTAGCCGAACGATCTGAGGAGGCATTTCTCGGTGACCCCCAAAGCCATTACGCGCCCTGAACACGTTAATAACTATTTTTAAATAGAATTAGACGGTCTACCGTCACTAATGAATATACCTTGTAAAGTGTATCAACATGTTTTCAAAATAAGCCATACAGTCTTCATAGACCCCTTAAGTTACATTTAGGGTATTTTCTTTTCTGATAGAATCGTGATAATAATACAAATAATGCGTGTTAGAGCTATGTAAGGAGAGCAGTGTCTTTTTTGTTATCACTAACGGTGTATTTTTATAAGTACGAATTTTTCTGCATGAGCCCGAATTTCTGAGTGACCGTTTTTTTAATAAAGGTCCAAAGTAGTATCACATCTGTATATATACCTTAACTAGATTGAAAACCATGCATAGCACTTCAAGGGTGGCCACTTTAGTCCAAAGTCACAACAGGGCATAATCCACCAACCTAATCTAGTGCACTGCAGGGCTTGCCATTAGACTACCCTCTACAAACCAGTCTTTTAAGTGCTTTTCACTAAGCAAAAAACTTTAAAAATGAACTTAGCCTCAAATGAGATTTCATAGGTGTGTTAGACCATTAGCGGCGGAAAAACCATGTCAGGACAGGACGATCGCAATAGACAAAAATATTTTGGCAGGTAGATTAGTTAGCCTCGTTTGCAAGTGCAGTTGTGACAGCGTTAGAGTTAAGAATATTTTCTTTAGGTTTCAGGGTCTCCATCTTACTGACGTCGTGAATATGCGGAGGCTTACTATATAGCTATGCAAACGTTTATTTCTCTATTTCGGTTTTTAGCCATAAAGATTCTGCAACAATAATTATTTTCAGTAAGTCTCAGGTGTGAATATACGTAACGCATGAGAAAGAACTATGACACGCTCTGCTGGCGCCCTTCGGTTGTGTGCCTGGTCATTTCACGCTGTCACAAAGGTTTATTGTTTTAAAAAAGCTCAACAAAAATGCAACATGTCTGAGCGTACTATAAAAGCGTCACCTGAAACAAAAAGCAGAAGGGGTAGCATGCAAAATTCCTATATTACAAAATCCGGAAAAAAATCGTTTCTTTCGTGCTCTGAAGTAAATACCTAAGACGAAATCCTGGGAGTCACACATACCGGGGATTGCTTGCCTGACCGTGGTTGCTTGAGAATTGCTGTATATGTTTATTGTGTGTAGCCACAAGCAACACAGAATTGGCTCGTCTATTACCGTTACTAATATGATAATTATAATATCTAGTATGTTGTCAAAATTGTAATGTACATGCATTCACAAAGTAGAGGAATGCAAATTACTATTGCGGGCCAGAATCAGAGTTTTAGATGGCCATCGTTCCGTACTGTCAGTATTGTTATGATCATTGCTGTTTCTTCTGTTCTCAGCAAAATGGTGAAAACTTAGTAAAACACGTAGGTGTGGTATGCAATGGTAGCGTGCGAGTTGCTTCATGTTATTCACGCCTGCTCGAACCAAACAACGCTGAATTTCCGAAGAAAGGGAACGTTTGGTTAGGTAGATACGATGCCCACGGTAACGTATCCAAGATTTCTAAGCAAATAACAGTGAGGCTGAAGCAATTGTTTCCAATGCTCAAGCACGCCCTCTCACGAGGAAGTCTTACTTCGGAGTGAGAGTGAAATTACTACAATTTGCGACACTGGTATTTTGCCTGACATAGAAGCCCGACGTATGTGATCCTTATTTTTGTAGAGATTTTACCACCAGATAATGAATATTCGACTCAGGGCGCCAAGTAATCAAAGCTAAAATGCTTGCCTGTTTAATTTTTGTCTGGTTTTATCAAGGTTATAACTTGGTATACTCTTGGAATACCAATAAACGAGTGTACCTTTTTTTTAAAAGATTTTCCGTAAGGCAATTGCCCGTGTACGGTTTATTCATGTCATGGCTAATAATCCACTCCGGCATTTACCTTGTCTAAATTGGAAACCATGCAAGCCAATTTAAGAGTGGCCGGCCTGGGTATCGAACCCAGTCCTCCCGAATGCAAGGCAAAGGCTTTACCACTAAGCCATTTTGCTCGGTACGAATGTATAATTCTAACATATCCCTGTAATCTCAGAATTAAATAATATTGTATTTATTATATAGCATATTAAACAATAAACTAATATTAATAAATAATAATAAACTAATTATTGAAATCTGCCGATCGGTCTGCCTAAGGCCGACCCACTTGAGACTTAAGAAAGGCTAGAAGATGTTTTTTTAGAGCAGAGAAAGATGTTACGCAGTCCGGTAACAACAAGTTGATTAGACTGCTCGGTTCGTAGCGGCCAAAAACAAGCGACGTTTTATTACTTGAACAGTGTGCTTTTAAACAGTCGTGCAACGTTACATATAGCAACGGCTGCAACCCAGATGGCGATTCTACAAACCGTAGTCAAAAAAGATAGAGACATACCACTTAAAATAGGATGGTCTAAACTCATAAAGGAAAACGCGATGGAATGTCACTTACCAGTCAGCCTAGCAAAAGAGCTTTTTGGCTAAGTAAGTACAAGAGAACCGTCACCCATACAGTACAGTGAATAAATTGGCGCATTTCAACTTAGGGTAAGAACGTTACTACAAGATACGTAATATTCGCGATAAACAACACACAACATAATAGTTGACAACATAATCAGACCTGCTAGTTATACTAACTAGTACCTATGCTTACTGTACTAAACAATGTAGGAAAATTATGCGCTTAGTCTAACAATAGGCAAGACGAGCTTAGCGTCACAAAAGCGTCAAATAAAATGTCATACTAGACACGCAACTTAAGTAGCAGTGCCCTATAGGCAGGCATTAGGGTAGTATTTATCTGCATACACAACGGGATAAGCGACCAGTAAAGCGATACGAGTGTTGACAATCCTGTACGTCGAGAAATTAACTAAATAACCACGGATTCTTAAGTCGTTAGTTCTGAGGTGGGGCAATGTGGTCAGCATTATCTGTGGTGCCTAACAGGAAATAATCGAAAATATTGCGATACAATGTACAACGATTCTCACGGTTAGCACCGTATATATCGTAGACAAGTGGATAAGGCAATACATGATGTATGAAGTCAAACCTTGTTGTACACAAAGTAAAGTTGACTATGCAATGATATGTGAATGAAACTCAATATCTATGAGAATTCCATTGAAATATAGCATATTAGGAACCTGCGGCCATATGGAGAAACCTCGTAAATCAGCTTGCAGCTTGCAGATTCCCAAAACTGGACGAGCTCAAGCAAGGCCTTCGCGAGCAATGGGACAAACTTGATGTCTTCTACCTGCGACCAACAGTCGATAGCATTTTTATGAGGCTATGGGCGTGTGCAAAAATGGATATTTTGAGCGTTGTATGTCTTTTTCAAAATCATGTGCCCAATAAACTAAGTGCTCGCGATGATTGTATCCGATGTCGTTTAAAATGACTTCTTAAAGTTGTTGCCGTATTTATGACCCACCCTGTACATTAGGTTCGACGCGATGAAAAATTAAAAACCCTTTACTTCGTTCGTATCCGCTCGCAAATCCTTTCCGAATAGCGTTTTTCATATACATATCGCATAATCCTTTCCTAGCGTTTTTTAAATCGTTAACATTTGCTAACCATATATGACCCTTACAGTATACTCGTATTAATAGGCTGTGCATTTTACTGATATATAAGCAACAACATGGCAACAATGTAATGATGACACAGGTGTATTATTTTACTTAAACAATGTTTTTTTTTAATGTAAGCCTATACTTTTTACAAAACGCGACTGTATTGCTCTGTGAACTACTCATCTAAAATGTAGCGTTGTTTCGCCCAAAGCTCGTTTGCAAACACTATTCGTCGTCGTCTGATTTATGATGGTAAAAATGGGTATGCTTTTTAACGCTATGGTTTTAGTGTACCAGTCCACTCACATGGCGCCTCTTTGACTGTATAGCATCAGACCAAAAGCACATCGCTGACGGCAATCACTCGCCCATGAAGGTTGCTCTTCTGACCTAGAAGACTGCCGAATACCGTAGTGTCTTTGGGTTGGCACGAAATCGTTTCGTAAACGCCCTGCGTAACAAACCAGATTTTCAATATGTTATACCCGAAATGATCGATTTTTTTCTGATCGTTATTTTCGTCGGTTTCTTTCTCATTCGTTTTACTCATTTCTTTATCGCCAGGCGCAGGCGCCCCAATTGTATATTCGTCATCATCTACAACGCATATACAACCATGGGGATAGTCCGTGTCATAACGTTCTCCCGGTTTAACAGCAACACTTTTCTCAGTTGTAACGTTGATCATAAACTCGTCTTGACGCACAACGATAAGATGCCCGGCTAAGTTGCGGCTAGCGCTTATGAGCTCCCATTTTGGATGGGAAAACTTCTTGACAAACTCTCGTGTTTGGTCGTTCCATTCGAACAGCTCTTCTCGGTTAGTCGTTTCATCCTTAGAGATTACGAGTAGTTGATTGCATCGCGAGCTAAAAAATTTGGAGGTCTCAAAGATGACTTTAGGGCTGTCCTCCGACAGGAGATCCTTCGTGAGCACGCGACCGCTAGACGTCTGGTATACCACGTATCGCCCCAGTGACAAGTGGAATCTTTTTACTTGAGCCTCGAATGGACAGAATTGACTGCCGAACAGATTGACAGGCAACCATTTACCTTCATGAAGGATCGCCGTGATGTTCTGTCCCTGAATGTTTTCCATAAGAGCGACAGTGGCTTCTTTTTCAAAGAACGGAATATCTAGTGGGGCATACGCCACGGTCTTTCGCTCATAAAGTATGGTCTTTACTGACTCGAACAGGCGGCATCGCAACAGATCGTCGTTCCGGCAACATTTGTTCACTAAACGGGCATACTGCACCGATGTGCGTACTGGCAGAAATCGCACAAGGGCTCCAACGACACTGATGATGGTGTCCGCTGAAATTTCGTCTGGCACAACGATATCATTCGCTGCCCGAGCGCAGTACGCCTGAAAATCTTCCCACTCGATTTTGCAGGCAAACGCCATTATTTCAAAAACATCGTCGATGGGGCTGCACTCGACGCCCTCAAGAAAATCTTGGAATATTACACTGCTTTTATCGGAAATGTCCACGAACGTGTGCTGCAAATCGGGTTTCTTGTTGAGGACCTTTTCGAAAAAGAGACATCGACTCAAAGCTTTTCTCGGTACGTCGTAAGAAGTGCCGTCTTTGGTTACAAGTTTACATGGCGGACTTACTAAGTTGTTTAATTCCTGAATGACGCTCTCCATGGTCGTTAGGTTATTTACGCACTGCGTTGATGCGACCGTGCCGGTATTACGAGACTTTCTCTACTCAGCGAATGCCAATTGCCTATCTGAAAAACATAAAACGCCGGTATTGTCTTTCTGTAAGTGCGGTAGACGCACGACATGTTGTCAAGCATATAGAAAATGGTCCGAAGCAATACTTTTACACGTAAAAAGAACTTTTATATTAAGGGCTCCTTAACGATCAAAGGGATAACACAAAAACATAGTGTGCTAAACTCGGTTAACACAAACTCAATCTTCTTTCAAATATGCATTCGTTACAATAATTGTTCCTAAGGTTTTTTTTTAATATTAAATTTTTAAATATATGACAATCCATAACAGGGGATTACAATGCCTTAGTCATTTTCATTAAAAATCTGTGTTCCCTGTTTTTTAGTTTCTCTCATTCGCGTATTCGGCTGACTATAGTCCACCACCACAGTCACCTTAATTAAGCGCGTAGGTTAAAATCTGCAGTGCAATGATATTCACCAATAACTCACCATATTTCACTATGCCTGGTTTCTTCATAAATGTCCGACCGTTATCAAATACGAACAAAAAATATCTAGGCCGTTTACCTCTGTTGTTTTTCCGATTCATGTTGGCACATAGTTACGGAGTATCTTAACGAGCACCGCGACAACGCTCGATGCGGCCAACTCTCTTTACAAGAAGTCACAATAGTTTCACTTTTAAGCAACCCATTACTGAGTGAATTCGACAAGCTCCGCTAGTAGTGAAGGAAGCCAGGAGAATAATGAATAGTACAGCATGACCAACATGACTTACCTGGACATAGGAGGTTCTTGCAGTGTTTCACAAGTGAGGCGCCTTTGGCGATCTATCGGTGACCTTGTCTGCTTCTGTTTTGTTTGTTCGCATTCCTTTGGTTCGATCGCTAACCAAGCTATGGCGTATCCCGACTAGTATAATTGTCGTGCAGAAAGCGACCCGCCCAGGCTGAGGCAGCTCTACGTGCAATGAACGCCTGGTACCTGTTACAAAAACATGTATGCAAACACGTACGACGTATTTACTTGCTGCACTCGTTACTCGTTCGACGAATTGAAATGCTTAATACGTGCACGGTCAACAAAATCAAAGTCAACAAACATGTTGTGAGGAAGCCCTCCACAGTACAGCAACAGTGCACCCGTGCACTACGTCGTCTGCACAATACGGCGCCAGCAAGACGACTGGTAATGCGACAACAGACGGACCACAGTGCCGCATGTTCACCACAACAGCGACCAAGAAAGGTATCATCTACAGCCACAACATCATGGCAAATCATCATTAACAACAACAGCCACAAAATCATCGCAAATCATCATCAACAACAACGACAACAACAACACCGACACAGCATGTATGTACCACGAGGGAGGAGAACTTGTGCTATTTAAGCACATTGCCTTTCGCATTTTCTCTGTTTTCCACTTAGTAGGTGTGTGAAAACTCGAACATGAAGGAATATACAACCGTGTCTGACCTTCCGTTCAATATCCTAACGTTGCTAGTTACGCTAAGTGAACTGGCGAATGTAGACTTAGCATGACGGGTACTCACGAGGCAACACGAGGAACTTAAGAGCGATGAACGACAATTCACGACGTACGTACGTCTAACGCGTAGCGGAGCCGAACAGATGATGGATGTTAGGCCATGCTTCCTCGGCCTATTTATTCATTCAAGGGGCAGCGTAGCGTTCGTATTCTTCCACATCTTGAATGTCGCTCCTGTTTTCTTCGCTGATTCGTCGGTTCAAAATGCGCACTATAATAGCGTGCAATGTCTTTGGCGGTGACACCGCCATAGGTCAGGTATGTAGGTCTGATGATGATGGTGTCGATGTTATGGCTGTGGCGCGTTGTTGTCGTCTCACAGAATTGTTGATGACGGAGCTGATGTTGTGTTGCTGCGTTGTGCCTAGCTTCGTCACAATATGAAGTACAATATTTTGAATGCATCTCTGACGTATCCGGTTTACCTACTGCAAGTAGATTCTATGGCTCGATTTGTTACGGCAAAAAAGCGACATTTGCACTTATACAGCATACTTGCGACCAGCGCTCCATATTTATCTTAATTTGAAGAGCTTGGTTAAAAAGTAAGCTTTGCAACATGAACACCAGATGCAAGAGAAGACATCTGGTGGACTGCTAGTTATAAACTAGCACATAGCCCTTGCGGGTGGAAGGCAACATGCTTTAAATTCCCCGTGAAAAAACCTATAATACATGTAAAGCACCTCTTGCAATGGAGCTATATAGATAAACGTGTAGGTTTTATCATTTTCATAAGTGGTGTACATTTGTAGAGAAATTCATGGCTCCCGAAAGCCATTAAAGGCTGGTTTAGAGTGTCTATAATACATGCATTCTTATCATTTTGTATATTGTCATTACGATTATAATCTTATTTGAATGATTGCAGTGAGACACCTAAATAGTATTGCTTGACATTTTGTTTGAATATTGTCAATAGACAATCGCAGATATGTGCGCATATCTGGGATCTTGTTCTAATATGTGTAACTGAGGTTTAATATTGATAAACGAGATTCATTCTATGAAGCTGCAGACAAGATGAGACTGTGTGTATGTGTGATTTACAGATGTTCATGGTTGATGCACAGTGCGAAGGTGTGAGCAGATTGGAATGAATTTCCAATTAGATTTGTTTAATCCCAGTAACAAAAAAAATCCCTATTTGCAGAGGGTAGGGCGGAAACGACATTTCTACGAACTAATACCACACGTATTTTTTAATTAAGTAAATAATAATGTTTTGGAAAACTTTTACAAAATGCCGGTAAAACGCACTCCACCGCCTAAACTCAATGACAGTGAAGGGCATGTATCAGTGTCAGCCAATCGCCGGACACGTGAACGCATTGATGAAGTCATGAAGACGGACGATCCCGCAACTTGCATTGTTGAAAGTCGACAAAAGCGCGCTGCATCGAGTCCCGTCGAAGACGTGCAAATGAAATATTTGCGTGTACTGTGTATTTCCGAACATACCCGAAAAAGTTCTACCTGGAACTAGGAGCGGAATTGTTAGCCTGCAAAAATACTACGTACGCAAAATTTGGAAAAACCTGTTCGCTCGTTCCCTGAAGTAATTACCTAAAGTGTAATCCTGGGAGTCACCACACACACACCGGGGAAAGTCCGACCGTGCTTGGTTGAAAATTGGTGTATTTATCTGTTGTGCGTAGCCACAAGCACTACTCGATTCAATTGTTCCGAAGAGCTGCTTTGTAATTTTGATGCCGTTCCTGATTGCAGATGCCGTTCTTAACGTTGCAGCGATGGCTATTCCTGTTGTTATTACTATTCTTGTTAGAGATTTTTCTTTTGTTAGAATTTGATTAACGTTGTTCCTAACGTGGGTTCCATCGTTATCCTAATCCTATTTGTCGTTTCTGTTGCTATCGTTTTGCTTCGATATACACGTTTCATTTCAACAAACACAGACATAGATTATGTATTACCGTTACTAATATGACAATGGGACAAAGGACTACCCGCTGACTCACTGGGTACCCGCCTTGATGACCAATCCACCCGGATATGCTTTGGCCTTAGATTGGGGGCTGATTTGGTTGAGCCACACAGATGCTCTTGTGGCGAGCCCGTTGGGCGACTCGCCAGCCACGGCCTGTCTTGCGCTCACGCAGCGGGCCGGCGCCCAAGACACACTGCCCTCAATGAAATGCTTGCAAGATCGCTGCGGAGGGCGGGGATTCCGTGCGTCCTGGAACCACCTGGGCTTTCAAGAGACGACGGTTAGCGCCCCGACGGTATGACTTTCATACCCTTCTATAAGGGTCGTTCCCTGGTGTGGGATGCGACGGTGACCGACTCTCTGACCCCTTCCCTTGTCGGTCCCGGCGCGTCCCGCCCGGGGACTGCCGTTACGCGAGCTGAGACCTCAAAGATGAGAAAGTATGCGGACCTAAGTCGGGCGCACCACTTTTCGCCATTCGCGTTCGAGACGATGGGTGGCCCTGGGCCCCTCACGGTAACATTGATCTCTCGGGTTGGCGACGTATTACGGCAGGCGACAATGGACAAGAAGGCGTACGCCTTCTTCTCCCAGCGACTGTCCCTGGAGATCCAAAGAGGTAACGCGACCTCAGTGCTCGGAACTATGAGAGACTGGATGGACCCGGACCTTCGTGCCAGGGGGCGGGCAGGACTTCCTCACGGGCATGAGCAATAGAGCGACTACGGCGCGCAGAAGGAGCAACTAGGTCGACGAGCAGCAACGCCGTGAAGCATTTTATATATTCTTCTAAATTATAATAAATATAATAAATGTACTGATCAAAAAAAAAATATGACAATTATAATATTATATTATTTTTAGCACGTTGTGAGAATCATGTATTCACAAAATAAAGGAATGAATGCAACTGTTTTTGTATAAGCCATGACGGGTCAAAATCAAAGTTCCAGATATTTATAGTATCGTACTGTCAACATGTTTTATGATCGTGGCTGTTTCTCCTGTTCTCGGCGAGATGGTGAAAACTTGTTTAGAAAAGCGTAAGCATCGTATGCAATGGTAACGTGCGAGTTGCTTCAATGAAAGGAAACGTTTGGGTAGAAAGATACAATGACCACGGTACGTATCCAGTATCTCCAGAGCAATATTTTTATAGCACTAGGACACGCAGATGATCATGCAAACACATATTATTCATACAATAGAGAAATGTAATTGAGGGTGAAATCTTTACGGCACTCGATAAAAGTGTGTCCGTCACCTTACGTGCTTCGAATGCAATTAGAAGGTAAACCAAAAGTAAGTATCCATAACTAAATATATATATATATATATATATATATATATATATACAGGGTCATTCATATTGTTGTGCACGCATTTCGAGGTTTGATAGAACTCTGCAAGAAAATAAGTTTTCCCTATGGAGGGAAGACGTGGAAACGTCTTGTTTAGGAGAGAGAGTGAAGTTTATAAAAGTAGTTTTTCTGCCTTTTTTTTTCTACATAGTTGTGCAAAATCTATGTTTGCGGGAGAACCAGTCAACGCATGAAGGAACCGATTACACCGGCGTGTTCGGAGGAAAATTCTGCACAACGGAACACTTCACTAGCTTGCGTAGCAAAAGGCTAATACCCAGATTAAGGAAAGTCATGAAAAGTCGATATTTTACGTTAACGCCTTTTCATGAAAAATCGTAAAATTTTTCCATTGCGACCAAAAATGTACGTCCGAAAGACCACTCTCACGCAATAGCAAATTTAATGCCCATCATTTTCGTGTCAAGGTGATGGTGCTGCGTTACGTAGTTGTCAAGTCACTAAGCTTTTTCGATAGCCATATCGAAAGCGAAGGCATGCATATTTCCATAGGGCGTATGAGAAAGTTAGGTACATATTTTGAGGTTTGGTAGAACTCAACAAGAGAATAAATTTTCCTAGTGGAAGGAGGGGGCGGAAACGTCTTGGCAAATATTTACGGTTCTGAACGTGAAAACTTGCACGTAAAACATAACAACTATGACTGTCGAAAAAGCTTAGTGACTTGACAACTACGTAACGCAGCACCATCACCTTGATACGAAAATGATAGGCATTAAATTTGCTATTGCGTGAGAGTAGTCTTTCGAACGTACATTTTTGATCGCAATGGAAAAATTTTACGATTTTTTCATGAAAAGGCGTTAACGTAAAATATCGACTTTTCATGACTTTCCTTAATCTGGGTATTAGCTTTTTGCTACGCAAGCTAGTGAAGTGTCTTCCGTGTGCAGAATTTTCCTCGGAACACGCCGGTGTAATCGGTTCCTTCATGCGTTGACTGGTTCTCCCGCAAACAGAGATTTCGCACAACTATGTAGGAAAAAAAAGGCAGAAAAACTACTTTTATAAACCTCACTCTCTCTCCTAAACAAGCCGTTTCCACGTCTTCCCTCCATAGGGAAAACTTATTTTCTTGCCGAGTTCTATCAAACCTCGAAATGCGTGCACAACAATATGAATGACCCTGTATATACAAATTCTGTTTTTGGACATTTTAGATGTATTTGAAAGGCGTATTTGTTTAAGATCATGGGGAGAAAGCTTTTTTTAGCTAAAATGCGGTGCAGAATATGAAATAAATAACATAATATATATATATATATATATATATATATATATATATATATATATATATATATATATTCTGTTATTTATTTATATATGAATAATATAGGACAAAATTCTACGTGCAACACCTAAAGCAAACATATGGTAAAGTGAAACTGGGCTTGACACTTTACCTCTACGGCGTCCCGGCTACGACGTTGTGGTCAGACATTTTAACTACACATATAACTGCACACAGCATACATTGGCGAAAAAATCTCTTTTGAGTTCACATAGCCCCTGATTTCATACAATTTCTCATAATACAGGATGCTACGAGGGTATCTGAGGCATATTTTACGTTTGATTTACCTAATTGCTGCTCCGGTAAATGGCCTAATCAAGCATTTTTCAGCCATGAATTGCCCTCGTCCAGCCTTCGCACGTAAAATTAGTAATATGGATGGTTAGTAAAATTAATAATATGGATGGTTATTTCAAATTGCTTTTTTCCTTTATACATAACATATTATTTAAAATGCATACTTACCTATTAGATGAATGTATAGTTTTAGAGTTTTTTTCTGAGGTACGAATAAGAATGGCGCTTAGATGATGCGCCTGAGAACTCAAAATACGCAACTACAAAATTCATATGATCTAACTATTTATCCTGTTACCAGATGCTGGCCCTACGCATAGATTTCTTGATGGCGTGGTTGAAGATGCGCTTTTGTGGTAGTGTGGATTTGGCCAAAGTTTATGTATAGCAACTTGCATAAATACATATATGTAGAAATTCGATGAACAGATTTTAGGTGCTCAGTTACAGCAACGCATCTTTCTAGTCGAATAGAGGGAGGCCAATTACTTTGCTTAGAAGTGGCGTGAAGCACGAAGAGGTGTTTAACTAATAGAGCTGTCCAATATACATAATTTTTTCAAAATGTAGAATTTCGAGACAATTGTTTGTTCGATACAAAACGCAAGTATACCGGCATAATGGGAAAAATCGCTGAAAGCCATCGAACATTTCCAATGGCTAGCTTAAGGGAAAAAATTGTCTCCAGCTAGGCTTTCAAAAATAGAGATCCTGCAATGTCTCTTGAGCCTCTCTTTAAGCTCTCTCGTGTACCAACTGATGATATGTATTTAATAAAATGTAAGCGAAATTTTTACTTCAAATTCTTCACGAACATCGGGTTAATGTTTATGGATGGTACTAACTTTTCTAGTAGGCTTTCGGGAAGCGACCCAAAACCGTTCGTCGGGAGTGCTTGAATACTGTTCAAAGATGTTTTACTTTTAATGAAAGACCGTTAAACTGATTATGGAAATCTGCCGATCCGTTAGCCGAAGGCCGACACGTACGAGACGTTCCACAGCAGAGGAAGTACGCGCGGCCGTCGAAAGCAAAGCGAATAATAAAGTTCCATGCCCCGAGGCAGGCGTCTATGATTCGGAGAGCGGCAATACCACACATAGGACCAGTGCTCACGAATCTGTTTAGTGGCTTCATAAACAAAGGAAGGGTCCGTAAAAATTGGCGTCCGGGCGTACAGACGTAGGCGTAAGGACCCTATTGACCCACAGAATTACGGATGTATCGACTTAGGTAGTGTCATCTACAAGATACTGACCGTATTATTTGTCACTCAATTTTATGACTGATGTCGAAATCGTATAACAGCAGAAAGAATGGGGGCCCACCAGGAAGACTGACAGTTTTAAAATAAATTGTACGCTACATATAAAACGGTTTTAAGAGCAACCAAATAACATGAACTGCTTTTGTAGATCTTAAAACTGCTTTTCGTTGCGTCTCTCGTGATTTCCTTTCAACAATAGTTTGAGGCGATTGTAATATTAGGATACGAATTAAACATTACTAGCCAATTTGTATTCATACGTTATGTTAATCTGGACTAAGTAGGGTGTTAAGCAATTAATGAGTCACGCGCACATTTTGCGCGGATGATGTTGCAGCAACAGTTAATTAACTTTATTAACCAATGATTGGTTTACATATTGCGCGTAAAAAGAAACACACATTCACATATCTGTTGATGTTATTCATCACGGTTCCATAAGTCAAGTACACGGAATTGCTGTCTCGCATTTTCGGAGGTAATATAAATCACACCGTTGCCTGAAGACACATGCAAGTTAGCATGTTAGCACAAGTACACCGAAAAAAGTTGATCTTGCCGGAACGGGCAGGCGCGCACCTAAAATGATCTATAATCATTTTCCGATTGGTTAAAGCCAAACAGGCTTACTCTAAGCGCGACAATGACAAAAATTCTACTATTTAGTTAGGAAGGAAAACAATTCCAGTGGCCAACGATGAACACATTCGAATTGACAACAAAAACCTGCAACTAATTGATTATTTGAATTACTTGGGAGAAACTTTAACCACGATTAGCATTCACAAGTCACTTAGAAGAACAGAAAGTAAAAGCGCGGCAGCAATTATGCTTCGTGTTAATTTGGGGGAAGCAGACATCGAGGTCGCTATGAGACTTTTTAGAACCAAAGTGAGACCTAATGTATGGTGCCACTTGCTGTTTTTGCACTCACGCTCGCACTTTATTTAAGTGCACAACATTTTAAAGATTTTGATAAGATTAAGGACTTTTTGTCAAACAGGCTAGCCACTTTAACGATGCAGATACTTTTACCGAACACCTTACCTGATTGATAAATACCGACTTCAGGCCGACGCTGAAGTAAAACAGTACCACAGCTATCAAGAGGAACTCTAGCAATATGAACTTTCTAAAGCGTTTACTGGTGGGCTGGCATTTAGAACAGACCGATGAAAAGATAGTTTAAAAAGAGCACTATTATGCAGCACTACTTGGTATCACCAGAACATATGCTTGAAGAGGTGTTTGTCTCGCAATGCTTCACAGACGGGCCCCTATAGATACAAATGTGCAACGGTGGAGCTCGAACCCGCGCACCTATGAGTCTTCTCCGGTCGCGAGGCGCAGGGAGAGATGCTTGCCTGGACATAGACATGGTACATTCGGTATGTCCGGTATCTCTGTCGAGCAAATCGTTTTTTCGCAACAGCACATTTTGAAAAGCGATTTCCGGCCAGCTTTCTCGGTGTAAAATCTAGTTGATTTTAATCTCATTTCCAAAGTAAAACTAAATAGAAAAATACTAAGTAAGTCGAGAGCATTACTAACATTGATAATTATTGCTTACACCAATTAATAGAAGTCAAAGGAGCTAGTAAAATAAACAGTTTTGTTTGGAAAGTTAACTATGTATGCTTACCATTGTTTTGCATGTATGTACCACGAGGTGGGCTTGCGCGCAGCTTGTGCCGTTTAAGCATATCAACGTTTTCCTTCTGTCCGTATGGTGAGTGTCAAAAGTGGAACATGAGGAACGGTATAACCGGGTCTAACTTTCCGTTCAATACGCGGTACCACATTTTGAACGTATCTATGGCTTTGCTAGGTTGTGTAATATTATCAATAAACTACACACAATATAATAAAACACACAAACAGCCGATTATGTTAGCAAATTATGTGCACATACTGTTATTCGGGGGACTTGTGGCGGCGGTTTAGCGGGGGCTGACATACACTTCGAAACGGGGGCGTCGCTATGGCAGCCATGATTAGCAAAGCAATCGCACGTTCGAGCCCCAACCTTGCTGGTTGTATTTGTTGAACGTAGTTAGCATTGTCCTAGTGCTACCTACATACCTTTACTGGAGAAAGCCTTTATAAAATCCAGTAACGAGAACACGATAACGATAGATGCATTTAGACGATATCGTGCCAAAGCAACTTGGACCATTACGAACGTCCAAATTTTGGTTATCAGGGCGTCAAAAATAGTTTATTGCTAATATTTCAATTTTGGCAATTAAATTGTTTTTAATTATTGTTTGTTGAAGAACCTGTTACAAAAGTGACCCTCGCAATCTGAGCACCGCATCCACGATCAAATTCTGGTAGACTGCTTGTTATAAACTAGCACTGAGTGCCTTTGCCGGCGCAAAACAACATCCTTTGATGTAATGCCCCAGAAAGCCGCACTTCTTGCAATCGAACGAAAAACGGATACAAAACGTCTGTGCGTGGAACATACACTTGTGCATTAGCCTATAAAGTGAACAATATGCCAACACGCGGATAGCCAAAACATAATAGACAATTAGAGGAACTATAAATGCTTACTATACTAAATATAGTATAGCGAAAATATAGCGTAGTATAAAGGTTATGTTCTTAGTCTAACAATAGCCAAGGCAAGCTTAGCGTCAATAAAGTGTCAAAGAAAAGTCATACCAGACAAGTAACTTATACAACCTGGAGTAGGCAGCAGTGTTAAATAGCCAGGCGTTGGGTAGCAATTATCTGCATACAAATCGGAGTACAAAGAGCTCACAAAGACCGCTATATGCCGATAAATTAGCTAAAACACTTTGGCTTCTTTGTTTTAATTCTGGGGAGGAAACAGGCAAAAATATTGTGATGCAATGTACAACAAAAAGCAAAAAAACGAGCAAATTGGATCACCCGCTCATTCGTACTTAATGATTTACTGCTTATAATTACATATACAGCTCCAGTTTTAGCGATATGTGTGGATCACCCGATGCTTCCACTTAAATTAAGCTTGACGTAGGCAGACTAAATATTTTTAAATAACGTGTATAACTTCAATAAACATTGACTCACACCAGGCTAGAGACGCCTACTTGGCGCGCAACAAATACAATGTGGGCCATAATTACGGCATCATTATTGAGAGCTCACTTTTACTTGGTTATTGAGGGAAAAAAAAAAAATATATATATATATATATATATATATATATATTACTCAAATATTCTACTTTTTTTTTCACACAGGCCCGCGATCTCCTCGCAAAAACGCGATCGACTGTTGGTTACATGTAGGAGACGTCAAGTTTGTCCCACTACTTGCGAAGAGCTTGCTTGTGCTCGTTTAAAGTTTGGATTCGAGTCATATCAAGAGCGGCTCTCAAAATCCCACACACAGAAATTTCCATGGGGTTAAGCTTCGGGCTCTGCGGCTGCCACTCCGACTTGTCGAAAAGTCAGGTGTTCCGTGCAGCACTCCCGCACGGTTTTGTCCACGTGAGCAGGTTTCCCGTCCTGCTGGAACGCGTTCGGTCGTTCCTTGAGGTAGTTATGTGCTTTGTGTGTACAATGGCTTCTAAAATTTATTGTCGATAAAATTTAGCCGCCATGTTTTTTTTGCCGCCACGGTAGGTCGATGAACATCTGGAAAATCTGGCGATTGCCGATATTCTGACTCATACCATAGTTGTGGCCAACCACTCTTTCACGCAGCCACAGGTGTAGTTTTATTAAAAAACATTTTACCTAATGTAGGCGCCTATTTTTTCGTGTCGAATTCATCAAAAGCAAACTTAAAACGCCTTAGAGAGCCGCACGGCTTGCAATCTAACGAAAAGCGGAAATGAAAAGTATGTACGTAGAGCATACACTCGCGTACTAGCTTATAAAGTGAAAAATATGTCAGCACGCGCCTGACGAAGTCATAGTAGACATTTGGAGGAACTAGAGATGGATAAGGCAATACTTAATGTATGAAATCGAACCTTGTTGTACATAAAGTAAACTGGAATCTGCAATGATATTTCCAAACTAAATAACTATGCGAATTCCATTAAAATATAGCAAATTAGGAACGGCTGCCGAAACCTCTTAAATCCGCGTGCCTAAAAGCAGCTTTCATATTGGAAAAAAATGGCTAAGCTAAAGCAAGCCCTTCGCGAGCAATAGGATAAACTTGATGTTTCCCACCTGCGACCAACAGTAGTTTGGGGGAGAATGCTGCCACGATTGTAAGATTAGCCACAATATGCTCCTCTGGTACGGAAGGCGCTACTCAGAATCTCACCTCCTATGGAAGCCCTCGTTGAGCAACTTGATAGTTTATGTAACGTAGATCATCCGGTGATATTGGTTGGCGGCCTCAACGCACCGCACTTTAACTGGGATGCACGGAAGTGTATGTAATCCACGCGCAGTGCCTCGCGAAAGGTGTCTTCTAGAGTTCTGCGTTTTCAACTCGCTTGGTCAATTGGTTCTCTATACAACCAAGCCCGTTAGTGGCAACCTGCTCGGCGTCGTTCTCTGCACAGACAATATCCTAGATGAGTTAGACATCCATCTTGTACCGTGCCCAGTCTCCAGTGATCATCTCAGCATCCAACTTTTGCTGCCACTTAACGTCGATCGAGAACTACCAGCAGAATCCGTAGATGTTGCTCGTTTTTTTGTATGCTTCAACTCTTCACCTAAAGGACGATCTATCTGTTCTCATTAATTCAGATCAACGGATCATTGATGATCGACGGAAAGCTGACCTGCTTTGTGACCAGTTCGAAGGAACATACCTGAACTCTACTCCCATCACACCGCTCTCTTCTGTCCTATGCCCCGCTAACACCCAACAGGTCACCGATGTGGATGCATCAGGGGAACGGGTATTTAAGGTGCTCCAAAGCCTTAATCAGCCAGTTTCTGAAAATAGAAGAAGATTGATCATTCAGTTTCTGAAATTGCTCCCCGCTCTGTTCCCCAAGTGGGCAGCAATATCCGTGGCATATCCCCTAAGCAAGATCTTCCGAAGGTCACTAGAGGAACGACGTGTACCATCGCTCTATCGCAAGCCTTGGTTTGCTCCTGTCCACAAAAGTGGGGCCAAGACTGACCCAGCCAACAAGCGCGCTGTCTCCCTCACAGCGGTGACATGCAAGGTTCTAGAGACAATCGTCTGCTCTGCAATCCTGAGCAGTCCTGAGCAACAGAATCTGCTGAGCGGCACGCAGTTTGCCTACTGCAAGGGCCGGTCGACCACCGATTGTTTGCTTATGTTCTTCCGCCACGCAGGCCGATGGATTAGTGTGAGACTCCCCGTAGACGTCATCAACTGCGATTACACAGTGTATTTCTGATTTTTTGAGGGATTGGACTTTCAGAGTGAAAGGCGGGGTGGCATTATCGAGAGAAGGTAGCGTTCTTAAAGAAGCCTCTTGTTTACGTTTTTTATCGGTCAGGTTAAACCATATCCGCCGATGCCATCAAGCTTATATGCCTGTTCGCGATGATAGTTATGCGAACGTGCTACAATGTGTACTAAACGGCTGCGTTGTACGGTCATCGAAGATGAGTATAAAAGTACCCGCCCACAAGTATGGAGTACTGGATTTTGGTTTTCGAATTACTAAGCATAACTACGTGTTAGACGGCCAAGTTCTGACAAAAATGAAGTATGCGAAAGATCTTGGTGTACGTTTCTCGACGTCCTTGGCAAAAAGAAATCACTGAGTAGGTTACACATGTTGCCGCAAAATGTTCACTTTTGCACAACTGGATACTTCGTGCGTTTGTTGTAAGAAGTGCTTCTATCTATTTAAAACTGTACACATCACATGTTGTGCCACTATTAATGTGTGGATGCCAGGTGTAGAACCATCCAAGAATGAGTGATCTTGGATTTCTGGAAGGAATGCAGCGTCGCTTTCTATGAAGGGTTGAAAAGCGGTGTCGTCCTCGAGCTTAAATCCGTGGCCGGGCTGTTTAATAAGCTGGCATAAGACAGCCTGATTAAAAACGAGGAATTGTTTGACGTAATGTTGGAAATTCAAGCTACGTCGAGTCGGGCAGGGTTTGTCATTAGGCCTCCAACCCAGACTATCAACGGTAAAGTGTCGCATCTGTATACATGGAGACTTGTGAAGCAATTGAACCAATGAGAGCTAAAATTGTTGTGATGCAAATTTGTGCAATAAACTAATTTGTGTACATGTTGTGAATGATATTATACCCCCTTTTATGATCAGTAAAAGAGCGTTTGAATCAAATGTTTGCCATGCTTCTTTCTGATGTCGTTTATAAAGACCTCTTAAAGATGTTGCCGTGATTATGGCCCACCCTGCATATTACGTTCGGTGAAAATCGAAAACTTTTGTAACTTCGTTTGTATCCACTTGCAAATCCTTTTCGATTATGTTAGTTATAGTATGAGCCGATAACCTATGACCCTTACAATATATTTATATATACCGGGCTATGCCTTAAACTTACGGCTATTACAAGCCACGGGGTCTGCTTACTCATATATAAACGACAACGTCGCAACAATGCAATGATGGCAGAGGTGCACTCTTTTATTGACAAAAAACGTAGTCGCATTTTAAATTAGGCGCATTTTTTTTTCGTGGTGCTCGCTCTGTAAAACACCCATCCTACCGTCGTTTCGCCTCAGAGCTCGTTTTCAAACACTATTCGTCGTCGTCTGATTTATGTTAAGGATGGGTAAGATTTTTTTTTAACGCTATGGTTTTTTATTTACCAGGTCACTCACATGGCACCTCTCTGAATGTATAATATCAAACCAAAAGGAAATCGCTGACGGCAATTACTTCTCCATGAAGGTTGCTCTTCTGGCCTGTGCGATTGCCAGATACCATAGTGTCTTTGCGTCGGCATGAAATTGTTTCGTAAGCGCCCTCCTTAACAAACCAGGTTCCCAATATGTTGTACCCGATATGAGCGACTTTGTTCTGGCCCGTTTCACTCGGTTCTTCACCGCCAAGCGGCCTAATTGTGTATTCGTGATCATCTACAACGCATATACAACCATCGGGATAGTCCGTGCCATAACGCTCTCCAGGTTTAACAGCAACACTTCTTTCCGTTGTAACATTGATCACGAACTCGTCTTGGAGCACAACGATAAGATGCCCGGCGGTGTCGTGGTGAGCGCTTATGAGCTCCCATTTTGGATGGGAAAACTTCAAAACAAACTCTCGTGTCTGGTCGTTCCATTCGAACAGCTCTTCTCGGTTGGTCGTTTCATCCTTAGAGATTACGAGTAGTTGACTGCATCGCGAACTGAAAAATTTAGAGGTCCCGAAGATGATCTTAGGGCAGGCGTCAGACAGGAGATCCTTCGTGAGCACGCGACCGCTAGACGTCTGGTATACCACGTATCGCCCCAGCGACAAGTGGAATCTTTTTACTTGAGCCTCGAATGGGCAGAATTGACTGCCGAACAGATTGACAGGCAACCATTCACCTTCATGAAGGATCGCCGTAATGTTCTGTCCCTGAATATTTTCCATGAGAGCGACAGTGGCTTCTTGTTTGAAGAATGGAATATCTAGTGGGGCGTATGCCACCGTCTTTCGCTTGTAAACTATGGTCTTCACTGACTCGAACAGGCGGCATCGCAACACATCGTCGTTCCGGCAACATTTGTCCACTAAACGGGCATACTGCACCGATGTGCGTACTGGCAGAAATCGCACAAGAGCTCCAACGACACTGATGATGGTGTCCGCTAAAATTTCGTCTGGCACAACGATATCATTCGCTGCCCGAGCGCAGTACGCCTGAAAGACTTCCCACTCGATTTTGCAGGCAAACGCCATTATTTCAAAGACATCATCGATGCGGCTGCACTCGACGCCCTTAAGAAATTCTTGAAAGATTACACTGCTGTTATCGGAAATGTCCACAAACGTGTCCTGCAATTCGGGCTTCTTGTCGAAGACCTCTTCGAAGAAGGGGCATCGACTCAAAGCTTTTCGTGGTACGTCGTAAGTAGTGCCGTCTTTGCTTACAAGCTTACATGGCAGACATGCTAAGTCGCTCAATTCCTGAATGACGTTTTCCATGGTCGTTTGGTTATTTACGCACTGCGTTGGTGCGACCGTGCCGGTATCACGAGACAATCTCTACTCAGCGGATGCCGGTTGGCTAGCTGCAAAGCATAAAACACCGGTATTGTTCTTTTGTAAGGGCGGTAGACACACGACATGTTATCCAGTAATGACATACTAAAAATGATCCGAAGCAATAGTGAAGCAACTACTTTTACACGTACGAAAACTTTTATATTGAGCGCTCCTTGACGATACATAGTGTGCTAAGCTCGGTGAACGCCAATCTACCTTCAGATATGCACTCGTTACAAGAATTGTTCCTTGTTAATTGATCTTAAGTTCTTTTTTAATATACTACATTTTTAAATATATGACACATCATAACAGATGATTGCAATGCATCAGTCATCCTTATCAAGAATCTTTGTCACCTAAATTAAGTGCGTAGATTTAAATCGGCAGTGCAAAGACCTTTACCACAAACTTACCATGCACGGGTTATTCACAAATATCAGATCGTTATCAAAGTCGAACAGCAAATATCTAAACCGTTCACCTCTGTTCTTTTTCCCGATACATACGAGACACATACATACGGATTATCTTAACGAAACGGAGCGAGCATCACAACAACCCCCGATGCGGCCAACTCTTGTTACAAAAAACCACAAAAGTTCCACTTATATGTAAACATATTAGTAAGCGAATTCGACCAGCTCCGCTAGTAGTTAAGGAAACCAGGAAAACATTGAAGAATACAGCATGAGCAACATGACTTACTTGGACATAGGAGATTATCGCAGTGTTTCACGAATCGGCGACCTTCTGTCCAGTTTGTTCGTTGTCCGTTGCTTTCGATCGATAACTAAGCTATGGCGTATCCCGACCTGTACAATTGTCGTGCAGAGAGCAGCGACCCGTCCAGGCTGATGCAGCCCTACGCATGCAATGAGCGCCTGGTACCTGTTACAAAAACATGTATGCAAACACGTACGACGTATTCACTTGCTGCACTCGTTACTCGTTCGACAAATCGAAATGCTTAATAAGTACATGGCCAACAAAATCAAAGTCGACAAACATATTGTGACGAAGCCCTCCACAGTACAGCAACAGTGCAACCGTGCACTACGTCGTCTACAGAGACTACGGCGCCAGTAAGACGACTGGCAATGCGACAACAGACGAACCACAGTGTCGCATGTTCACCACTACAACGACCAAGAAAGGTATCATCTACAGCCATAACACCATTGCCACAGCATCAGCAACAGCGACAGCAACAACAACAACACCGACGTAGACCCCATACTTAGACCGCGCAGCAACATGCCAGCTAGGTCGCCTCTATGTCAATGCGTCATAGCCACAACGTATGGCAAGCCTATACTTATCGTTGTTCTGCATGTCTGTTCTACGAGGGAGGAGGGCTTGTGCTGTTTAAGTACATTGCCTTTCGCATTCTCTCTGTGTTCCACTTAGTAGGTGTGTGAAAGTTCGAACATGAAAGAATATACAACCGTGTCTGACGTTCCGTTCAATATCGTAGCGTTGCTAGTTACGCCAAGTGAACTGGCGAATGTAGACTCAGCATGACGGGTACTCACGAGGCAACACGAGGAACTTAAGAGCGATGAACGACAACTCACGACGTACGTCTGACGCGTAGCGCAGCCGAACAGAGGATGGATGTTAGGCCATGCTTCCTCGGCCTATTTATTCTTTCAAGGGGCGCCGTAGCGTTCGTATTCTTCCACATCTTGAATGTCGCTCCCGTTCTCTTCGCTGATTCGTCGGTTTAAAATGCGTATTATTATAGCGTGCCTTGCCTTTGGCGGTGACACTGCCATAGGTCAGGTATGTAGGTCTGATGATAATGATGGTGTCGATGTTATGGTTGTGGCGGCGCGACAGGTCGGCGATGGTGAACGTGCCTTGTTGTCGTTAGTATGCAGCCAGCTGCGCGGAATTTCGTGACAGAATTGTTTATGGCGGTCTCGATGTTGTGGCTGGGAACGGTTCCTTGGTAGTCAGGTTGCACGATGGATGCTGATGTGCTCTGTTGGCTGTAGTGTAGTCGTCTTACAGAATTGTGTATGACCGAGCTGATATTCTGTTACTGTGTTGTGTCTAACTTCGTCACAATATGACGACCAGGGAATGAGTCAATTGAACATAACATCCTTGGCGGGAAAGCAGCGATTTAGACCTGTCGGAGTACCCCAGCTTTAGGACCAAATGTTAGAAAAGTCTAGGTCGATATCACAAAGAAGAAGTTGTCCCAATGGAAGACAAATACTCAGTAGGTATCGGGGGATACATTGATCGCTCCAAGTGCCTCTAATATAAAAAGGTGACATGTGTATTTAGTTGTACATTCCAAGCGAATAATAAATCAATCAATCAATATGATGACTACAAACTACTGGAAGAGCCCATGTTGTAGAAACAGATACTTCGTTACTGGGTTTGCAATGCATGGATTTCATATGAAGATATGTATACGAAATGGGTGGCATGAGATATCAACCGAGTGTGAATGCAACCTATGCGGAAAATCATGTGATCTGTATCATCTCCAACAGTGTACAAAAGCAATATCGCTAATGAAGGTTACTTAGCAGAGCTGTAGCACATATGTGCATAAACCAAATATTAGTTAATAAACAATACATTCAAATCAATCAATAAGTACCATATTTTCAACGCATCTTTGTCCTATGAGGTCTACCTACTGCAAGTAGATTCGATTGCTCGATTTGTTGCGGCAAAAAACTGACGACATTTGCACTTATACAGTATGCTTCCAAACAGCGGCCCATACATAGGTTAATTTAAAGAACTGTTAAGAAGTAACCTTTGCAACATGAGCACCATTTGCAAGAGCAGGCATCTGGTGGACTGCTAGTTATATACTAGCACATACCCTTTGCAAGGGTGCAAAGCAACAAGCTTTAAATTCCTCGTGAGAAAACCTGTAATATCTGTAACGCATCTCTTGTAATCGATATATAGATAGATAGAGTTCTATCATTTTCATAAGTGGTTTACATTTGTACAGAAATTCACGGCTTCCGAAAATAATTAAATTGAATATTGTCAAAGAACAAGTTGCGCGCACATCTGGGATCTTGTTATCCAATATGTAGAACTGAAGTTTGGCATTGATAAACGAGATTGGTTATATAAAGCTACAAGACGAGACTGTGTGTGTGTGTGGGATCTACTGGTGTTCATGGTTGATGCCCAGTGCAAAGGTTTGAGCAGATTGTTACTGAGATTAAGATTCGCTTAATCTCAGTAACAAAACAAATCTCTATTTGCAGAGGGTAGAGCAGAATTGACATTTCTACGAACTTATGACACAAGGATTTTGTAAAAATTAATACTTTTTTTTGGAAGACTATTACAAAATGCCGGTGAAACGCACTTCACTTCCTAAACTCAATGAGAGTGAAGCGCCGGTTTTGCCGGTATCAGCGTCAGCCGATCGCCGGGCAAATTACCGAATTGGTAGAGTCATAACGACAGACAGTCTCGCAGCTTGCATTATTGAAAGTCGAGAAAAGCGCGCCGCATCGAGTCCCGTCGAAGACGTGCAAATAAAATATTTGTGTGTACTGTGTATTTCCAAACATACCCGAGAAAGTTCTACCTGGAACTAGGAGCGGAATTGATAGCCTGCAAAAATTTTACGTACGCAAAATCTGGAAAAACTTGTTATCTCGTCCCCTGGAGTAATTACCTAACGTGTAATCCTGGGAGTCACAATACAAACACCGGGGAAAGTCCGATTGTGGTTGGTTGAAAATTGGTGTATTTACCTGTGTATGTAGCCAAAGCACTACACGATTCAATTGTTCCGAACAGCTGTTTTGTAAATTTGAAAAAAAAATAGTTGCGGCGGGCCAAAACCAAACTTCTAGATATCCATCGTATTGTACTGTCAATATTCTTATGATTATTGCTATTTCTCCTGTTCTCAGCGAAATGGTGAGAACATGTTTAAAAAGGCGTAGGTATTGTATTCTAAGGTGTTGTGCGATGCAAAGTGCGAGTTGCTTCAATAAACGGAAATGTTTGGGTAGAAAGATACAATTACCACAGTAACGTATGCAATATCTCCAAAGCATTATTTTTATGGCACTAGAACACGCAGATGATCACATTCATACAATAGAGAAATGTAACTAACGGCAAAATCTTTACGGCGCTCTATAAAAGTGTGTCCGCCACTTTGCGTGCTTCGTATGCAATTGCAAGGTAAATCAATGCAATTAAAAAGTAAGTATCTATCAAGATATATAATAGATTATATATTATATATATTATATATATATATATATATATATATATATATATTATATATATATTATAATAATAGATATTAATTTATTATATAAATATATATCTCGAGATATATAAAGATATTATATCGATATATTTATCTAATTTTATCGATATCTATATTATAATATTATATATGATTGATATCTCTCTTATATCTCTTTATATTATACTTTTTTATATATATATATTATATATTATATATTATTATTTTATTTTGTTTTAATTATGTGGTTTTATATATATATATATAGCACTCGATCCAGTAAGATTGAAAAGTGTATTTGTTTAAGATCATGAAATCTAACAGGTGAAATATTTTTTAGCTGAAATGTGTTAGGCGCAGAATGAAGAATAGGAAGACAGAAACATATATATCTATATATAATATATAGACATATATATAATATGGGCATTTTTAGATGCCTAAGTGACTGCTCCGGAAAATGGCCTATTCAAGCGTTTTTTGGCCATGGATGGCCCTCGTCCAGCCTTTGCACGTAAATTGAACCATATCGGTGGTTAGCTCAAATATCATATTTTGTATATACATATATATATATATATATATATATATATATTGCAAATATTTATTATTGCTTTTTTTTAATTATATACAGTATAAGACATTTATTCATTGTAATTAATCACCGACGGTGGGAACATGACAATTGGGTCCCTGCGAACGTGTGCACGTTTACGAAGGGTCCAATGTAGGAACCAACCATCTCTGGAGGGTTCCCCGGACCGAAGCCGCGTTGCCCCGTTGCACATCCAGCGACAGACGCTGTCTGAGAAATTCGCCCGCTCGCCTATCACCGCTGGCTAGACCTAGTCGCTTCCCGACCTTCTGTAGCAAACCGCAAGTGGACGGACCCGGCCCGCCAAGTGTCTCGAAGGCAAGTGGGTAGAACCCGTACGGGTACCCGATGTTCTGGTATTTTCTTACCTTGCCTGCCTCGGCGAGAGCTGGAGCATATCCGGCCCGGGCCGCGCCAGCACTAACCATTGAAGGGGCTAATGAGTCAGTAACTGTCGCGTCCCAAGCCAGCATGCAACCGCTCTCGAACGGGGTTAAGGTCAGACCGTCGGGTCTCTTTCCGCCTTCCCTATCCAGTCCGACGGGTTCCAGGACGCACGGTAGGCCACTAGAGCGTAGGGCTCTGCTGAAGGTTTCGTTCAGGGCTTGGTGTCGGGCTCGCCTGCCTGCGCTGACGATACAGGATAGCCCGTGGCGTCCATCCGGCTGGACGGCGTCACCGCAGACGCAGGTATGAGCGTGCACAAGGTCCGTCCCCAAACGAAGTCCGACCGCGATTCTCGCCGACTCGTCATCTAGGAGTGTCCCGATCCGAGCACAGGGTATGGCGTGGAGCCATGCGCCCGCCAATTTAGAGGAGACGGCGCGCAGCGTGGTCCAGCTTCGACGGGCTCGTGGGCTCGACGGGCTTGTTTCTAAGCGATCTTCTAGGTCCGTAAGAGCGACCGAATCGAGAAGTGATTTAGCCTGTTGTAAAGACCTGTGGAGGGAAGCTACCAGAGCTACCTCCGATAGGACAATAGCATCAGGCAACCCTAGACCTCCCCAAAGAACGGGGAGTAGAGCTTGTTGACGTGCTTCTGCCGATAGACTGAGATTCAAAAGAGCCTCAACTGTAGTAAGCACGCTGTCGTTTAGTCGCTCAAGGAGTCCCGGAGCAAGCGAGCAGTCTGCACCTCGAAACAGGTGATTGAAACGTACATACATACACATAACACATTACTTAAAATTCATACTTCCTCATTAGATTAAGGCATTGTTTTAGAAAGCTTTTTTTCTGAGGTACTATTAATAATGACGCTTAAATGGGCGCCTGAGAACTCATGATATGGATTAACTAGCTATCCTGTTACAAGATGCTGGCTATATGCATAGATTTCTTGATGGCGTGGTAAGAGATGCGATTTTATGGTAGTGTGGGTTTGGCCGAAGTTTATGTATAGCAACTTGTAAATATACATATACGTAGAAATTCGATAAACATATTTTAGGGGCTACGCATGATCTTTCTAATCGAATAGAAGGGAGGCGAATTACTTTTTTAGAAGTGGCGTGAAGCATGAGTAGATGCTTTACTAATAGAGCTGTCCGGACATCATTTTTTCCAAAATGTAGAATTTCGAGACAATTATTTGTTCGATACAAAACACGAGTATACCGGCATAATAGGAAAAAATCACTGAAAGCCATCAAACACCTTTAATGGCTAGCTTAAGGGAAACAGTTGTTTCCAGCTAGGTTTTTAAAAATAGAGATCCTGTGATGTCTCTTAAGCCTGTCTTTAAGCTCTCTCGTTTGCCAACTGATGATATTTATTTAATAAAATGTAAGTGAAAGGAATACTTCAAATGGACGAACATCGGATTAAGACTCATGGATGGTAATAGCTTTTCTAGTAGGCTTTCAGGGAGCGACCCAACACCGTTCATCGTGAACGCTTATCGAATACTGATCAAATGTTGTTTGGCTTTATCGAACTTTTCACTTGTTTTATTTTTGCCGAAAGGCCGTTGAACTGATTACTGAAATCTGCCGATCTGTTTGTCGAAGGCCGAGTTACGGAGGTTTCGCCCTATGCAGCGTCATATATAAGATACTGACCTCATTATTTGTCACACAATTATATGACTGATGTAGAAATCGTCTAACAGCAGAAAGAATGGGGGCCGACCAAAAATACTAAGACAGAAACAGTTTTAAAATAAACTGTACGCTACGTATAAAAAGGTTTTAAGAACAACCAAATAACATAAACTGCTTTTGTAGATCTTAAGACTACTTTTGATTGCATCCCTTGTGATTGCCTCTTAACAATAGTTTGAGGCTATTTTATCATTATGATACGAGTTATACATATTACGATATTTAATCTTCTTCGAAGTATTCTATCACACACAACTACAACCTTATCAAGAATGGAGGGTACCTTTCTTATCTTTTCCTAATGAACAACAGGATCAAGCTGACCAGTTTATATTCATACGCAATTAAGGAGCCACCAGCACGTTTTAGACGGATAATGTTGCAGCAACAAATAACTAGCTTTGTTAATCAATGATTAGTTTGCGTATTGGTCGCGCCTATAGGAAAACACACATTCACATTACATATCTATTGATGTTATTCATCACCGTTCCAAAAGCCGAGTTAACGGAACTGCTCTACGACATCGTTGGAGGTGATATAAATCATACTGTTGCCTGAAGATATACGCAAATTAGCTTGTTAACACACCACACCGAGAAAATTTTATTTTGCAGTAGCGGAGCAGGAGCGCAATTAAAATTGATCTATACTAATTTTGCGCTAGGCTGAAAATAAACAGGCTTACTACAAACGCGACAAAGACAAAAGTTCTGCGATTTAGTCGGGAATGGAAACACGTCCGGTAGCTAACGATAAGCACATTCGAATTGCCAACGGAAACCTGTAACTGATTGATAATTTGAAATATTTGGGAGAAACTTTAACCAGGATTGGCATTGAACGAGACATTTAGAAGAACAGAAAGCAAAAGCGCGGCAGCAATGATGCTTCGTATCCATTTTGGGGGAAGCAGACATCGAGGCCGCTATGAGCTTCTTTAGGAACAAAGTAAGACCTAAAGTATGGTGCCACTTGCTGTTTTCGCACTCACGCTCGCACTTTATTTAAGTGCACAACATTTTAAAGAAATTGATAAGATTAAAGGCTTTTTCATCAAACGGGTCACCGAACAAATCACGCCCGCAACGCTAGCACTTTAAAAAGAACTTTAGCAATATGAACTTTCGTTTGTAAAACATTTACTGATGGGCTGGCATTCAGGACAGGCTGATAGAAGGGTCGTTTAAAAAAGCATGCACTATTATGGCGAACTACTTGGCTTGGCTATGCCAGCACATATGCTTGAAGAGATATTGCTTGGAAATAGGCAACTGCATACGTAGAGATTGTGGAAAAACAACATTGACAAATACAATATGCTGTATTGTACGGAGTTGGTCACTATCTCCGTTGCAAAAGCAGTGACAGATAAATTGTGCAATTGTGATGAATTGTAACTTTTACTCCCCATTATGTTTCAACACATTGGTATGTACGGTATCTCTATCGATCAATTCGCTTTTTCGCATCAGCACATTTTGAAAAGCGATTTCAGGCCAGCTCCCTCGGTGTAACCCTTGTTGATTTTATTCCTATTTCTAAAGTGACACTAAATAAGAAAAAATACTAAAGAAGTCCAAAGTATTACTAACATTGATTCTGTCCGTATTTTACTTGATGGGTGTAAAAAGTGGAACATGAAGCAATGGCTGCAACCCAGAAGGCGATACTACAAACCGTAGTCCAAAAAAATAAAGACATACACCTTAACATTGGATGGCCCATACTTATAGAGGAAAACGCGACGGGATATCACTACCGGTCAGCCTAAAAAGAGCTTTTTGGTTAAGTAGAAGACAACCGTCACCCATACAGAGCAGTGAATACAAAGTGCAAATTATGTGAAAATTCTGTTATTCAGGGGATTTTAGTGCCAATGCTTCAATTTTTGGCAAACAAATAATTGTTAATGATTGTTCGCTAAAGAAATGTTTACAAAAGTAACCTTTGCAATATGAGCACTGCATTGCAAGATCAGACTTGATTGACTGCTAATTATGAACTAGCATCGATGATTACTGTACTAAATATAGTAGGACATTTATGCGCTTAGTCTAGGTAAGACGAGCTTAGCGTCAAAAAAGCGTCAAAGAAAATGTCATACTAGACACGCAACTTAAGAAGCAGTGTCTCACAGGCAGGCATTAGGGTAGCAGTTATCTGCATACAAAACGGACTAAGCGGCCAGTAAAGCGATAAAAGGGCTCACAAACCTGTACGTCGAGAAATTAATTAAATAATCCAGGATTCTTACGTTTTTAGTTCTGGGGTGGGGCAATGTGGTCAGAATTATCTGTGGTGCCTGACAGGAAATAATCGAAAATATTGTGATACAATGTAGTACAACAATTCTCGCGGTGAGTATCGTTTATATCGTAGACAAGTGGATAAGGCAAAACATGACGTATTGTTGTACACAAAGCAAAGTGGACTATGCAGTGATATGTGCAAACTCAATACCGAAGCGAATTCCATAAAAATATAGCATATTAGAAACCAGCGGCCATATGGAAAAGCTCTTAAATTGTCGTGCCTGAAAGCAGCTTTGAGATTCCAAAACCTGTCGAGCCCGGAGGCGTGGTGGCATGCGTGTGCGCCTCGCGACCGGAGGAGACATATAGGAGGTGCGCGGGTTCGAGCCCCACCGTTGCCCCACATTTGTATTCACATGGGGGTCCGTCTATGAAGCAATGGGAAAAGCAGTCGAAAACCATGGACGTTAAATCTTGGCTGAGAGTCAGCCCCGAAAGTATTTTTTTAGATTCCAAAACCTGGACGAGCTCAAGCAAGGCCTTTGCGAGCAATGGGGCAAACTTGATGTCTTCTACCTGCGATCGACAGTCGATAGCATTCTAAGGCGACTACGCGCATGTGCGAAAAGAACAAAGATGGATAATTTTAGTGATATATATATATATATATATATATATATATATATATATATATATATATATATATATATCTCTTTTTTCAAAGGCATGTGCCCAATAATGAATAAATGTTCGCCATGATTGTATCCGATGCTGTTCAAAATGACTTCTTAAAGTTGTTGCCGTATTTATGGCCCACCCTGTACATTAGGTTCGACGCGATGAAAAATTAAAAACCCTTTACTTCGCTCGTATCCGCTCGCAACTCCTTTTCGAATAAACTAGCTATTAGCGTCTTTCAAATCGTTAACATTTGCTAACCATATATGACCCTTACAATATATTTATATATACTGCGCTATGTCTTAAATGTACGGTTATTGCAATCGACTGGGTCCACATACTTATATGGGCGACAACATGGCAACAATGCAATGATGACATCGGTGCATTATCTTACTGAAACAATGTTTTTTTTTTAATGTAAGCGCATATTTTTCACAAAACGCGACTGTAATCGCTCTATAAACTACCCATCCTAAATGTAGCGTTTTTTCGCCTCAGAGCTCGTTTGTAAACACTATTTGTCGTCGTCTGACTTATGTTAAAAATGGGTGTTCTTTTTAACGCTATGGTTTTAATTTACCAGTCAACTCACATGGCGCCTCTTTGACTGTATAATATCAGACCAAAAGCACATCGCTGACGGCAATCACTCGCCCATGAAGGTTGCTCTTCTGACCTAGAAGATCGCCGGATGCCAGAGTGTTTTTGGGTCGGCACGAAATCGTTTCGTAAAAACCCTTTTCAACAAGGCAGGTTTCCAATATGTTGTACCCGAAATGATCGATTTCTTCCTGATCGTTTTCATTTTCGGTTTCTTCCTGATCGTTCTCATTTTCGGTTTCTTCCTGATAGTTCTCATTTTCGGTTTCTCCCTGATCCGTTTCACTCAGTTCTTCATCGTCGGGGGCAGGCGCCCCAATTGTATATTCCTCATCATCTACAACGCATATACAACCATTAGGATAGTCCGTGTCATAACGCTCTCCAGGTTTAACATCAATAATTTTATCAGTTGTAACATTGATCACAAACTCGTCTTGAAGCACAACGATAAGATGCCCGGCGAAGTTGCGGCGAGCGCTGGTGAGCTCCCATTCTGGATGGGAAAACTTCATAACAAACTCTCGTGTTTGGTCGTTCCATTCGAACAGCCCTTCTCGGTTGGTCGTTTCATTCTTAGAGATTACAAGTAGTTGATTGCATCGCGAGCTAAAAAATGTGGAGTTCTCGAAGATCACTTTAGGGCAGGCGTCAGACAGGAGATCCTTCGTGAGCACGCGACCGCTAGACGTCTGGTATACCACGTATTGCCCCAGTGACAAGTGGAATTGTTGTACTTGTGCTTCGAATGGGCAGAATTGACTGCCAAACAGATTGACAGGCAACCATTTACCTTCATGAAGGATCGCCGTGATGTTCTGTCTCTCAATATTTTCCATAAGAGCGACAGTGGCTTCTTTTTTGAAGAATGGAATATCTAGTGGGGCATACGCCACGGTCTTTCGCTCGTTAAGTATGGCCTTCACTGACTCGAATAGGCGGTATCGCAAACGATCATCTCTCCGGCAACATTTGTCCACTAAACGGGCATACTGCACCGATGTGCGCACTGGCAGAAATCGCACAAGGGCTCCAACGACACTAATGATAGTGTCCGCTGAAATGTTGTCTGGCACAACGATATCATTCGCTGCCCGAGCGCAGTACGCCTGAAAATCTTCCCACTTGATTTTGCAGGCAAACGCCATTATTTCAAAAACATCATCGATGCCGTTGCACTCGACGCCCTTAAGAAAATCTTGAAATATTATACAGCTGTTATTGGAAATGTCCACAAACGTGTCCAGCATATCGAGCTTCTTCTTGAAGACCTCTTCGAAGAAGGGGCATCGACTCAAAGCGTTTCTTGGTACGTCGTAAGAAGTGCCGTCTTTGCTTACAAGTTTACATGACAGATTTTCTAAGTCGCTCAATTCCTGAATGACGTTCTCCATGATCGTTTGGTTATTTGACCCACTGCGTTGGTGCAACCGTGCCGGTATTACGAGACTTTCTCTACTCAGCGGATGCCAGTTGCCCATCTGAAAAACATAAAACGTCGGTATTGTCTTTCTGTAAAAGCGGTAGACGCACGACATGTTGTCAAGCATATAGAAAATGGTCCGAAGCAATACTTTTACACGTAAAAGAACTTTTATATTAAGAGCTCCTTAATGATCAAAGGGATAACACAAAAACATAGTGCGCTAAACTCGGTTAACACGAACTCAATCTTCTTTCGAATATGCATTCGTTAAAACAATTGTTCCTAAGGTTTTTTTTATATTACATTTTTAAAAATATGACAATCCATAACAGGGGATTACAATGCCTTAGTCATCTTCATTAAAAATCTGTGTTCCCTGTTTTTTAGTTTCTCTCATTCGCGTATTCGGCTGACTATAGTCCACCACCACAATCACCTTAATTAAGCGCGTAGGTTAAAATCTGCAGTGCAATGATATTCACCAATAACTCACCATATTTCACTATGCCTGGTTTCTTCAAAAATGTCCGACCGTTATCAAAATCGAACAAAAAAATATCTAGGCCGTTTACCTCTGTTGTTTTTCCGATTCATGTTGGCATATAGTTACGGATTATCTTAACAAAGCAGAACGAGCACCGCGACAACCCTCGATGCGGCCAACTCTCTTTACAAAAAGCCAGAATAGTTCCACTTTTAAGTAACCCATTACTGAGTGAATTCGACAAGCCCTGCTAGTAGTGAAGGAAACCAGGAGAACATTGAAGAGTACAGCATGAGCAACATGACTTACCTGGACACAGGAGGTTGTTGCAGTGTTTCACAAGTGAGGCGCCTTTGGCGATCTATCGGTGACCTTGTCTGCTTCTGTTTTGTTTGTTCGTATTCCTTTGGTTCGATCGCTAACCAAGCTATGGCGTATCCCGACTAGTATAATTGTCGTGCAGAAAGCGACCCGTCCAGGCTGAGGCAGCTCTACGTGCAATGAATGCCTGGTACCTGTTACAAAAACATGTATGCAAACACGTACGACGTATTTACTTGCTGCACTCGCTACTCGTTCGACGAAGGATCAAAATGCTTAATAAGTTCATGGTCAACAAAATCAAAGTCAACAAACATATTGTGACGAAGCCCTTTACAGTACCGCAACAGTGCAACCGTGCACTACGTCGTCTGCACAATACGGCGCCAGCAAGACGACTGGCAATGCGACAACAGACGAACCACAGTGTCGCATGTTCACCATTACAACGACCAAGAAAGGTATCATCTACAGCCATAACACCATCGCAAATCATCATTAACAACAACAACAACAACAGCCACAACATCACCGCAAATCATCATCAACAACAGCAACAACAACGACAACAACAACCACTACAACAATAACACCGACATAGCATGTATGTACCACGAGGGAGGAGAAGTTGTACTGCTTAAGCACATTGCCTTTCGCATTTTCTCTGTTTTCCACTTAGTAGGTGTGTGAAAGTTCGAACATGAAGGAATATACAACCGTGTATGACCTTCCGTTCAATATCCTAACGTTGCTAGTTACGCCAAGTGAACTGGCGAATGTAGATTCAGCATGACGGGTACTCACGAGGCAACACGAGGAACTTAAGAGCGATGAACGACAACTCACGACGTACGTCTAACGCGTAGCGCAGCCGAACAGATGATGGATGTTAGGTCATGCTTCCTCGGCCTATTTATTCATTTAAGGGGCGCCATAGCGCTCGTATTCTTCCACATCTTGAATGCCGCTCCTGTTCTCTTCGCTGATTCGTCGGTTCAAAATGCGCACTAGAATAGCGTGCCGTGCCTTTGGCGGTGACACCGCCATAGGCCAAGTATGTAGGTCTGATGATGATGATGCTGTCGATGTTATGGTTGTGGCGCGTTGTTGTCGTCTCACAGAATTGTTGATGACGGAGCTGATGTTGTGTTGCTGCGTTGTGCCTAGCTTCGTCACAATATGAAGTACAATATTTTGAATGCATCTCTGACGTATGCGGTCTACCTACTGCAAGTAGATTCTATTGGTCGATTTGTTATGGCAAGAAAGCTGGCGACATTTGCACTTATACAGCATACTTGCAACCAGCGCTCTATCTTTATCTTTATTTGAAGAGCTTGGTTAAAAAGTAAGCTTTGCAACATGTCCACCAGATGCAAGAGAAGACATCTGGTGGACTGCTAGTTACAAACTATACATAGCCTTTGCGGGTGCAAGGCAACATGCTTGTCGATAGACAATCGCATATATGTGCGCCTATCTGGGATCTTGTTCTAATATGTGTAACTGAGGTTTGGATATTTGGCCGAACGATCTGAGGAGGCATTTCTCGGTGACCCCTAAAGCCATTACGCGCCCTGAATACGTTAATACCTCATTTTAAATAGAATTAGACGGTCTACCGTCACTAATGCACATACTCTGTAAAGTGTACCAACACGTTTTCAGAATTAGCCATACAGTCTTCATAGACCCCTTAATTTGCATTTATGCTAATGTCTTTATAGACCCCTTATATTGCATTTATGCTATGTGAGAAGAGCAGTATTTTTTTTGTTATCACTAGCGGTGTATTTTTAGAAGTAAGAATCGTTCTGCATGAGCTCGAATTTTTGAGTGACCGTTTTTAATAAAGGTTTAAAGTAGTAGCACATCTGTATATTACCTTAACTAAATTGAAAACCATGCATAGCACTTCAAGGGTGGCCACTTTAGTCCAAAGTCACAACAGGGCATAATCAACCAACCTAATCTAGTGCACTGCAGGGCTTGCCATTAGACTACCCTCTACAAACCAGTCTTTTAAGTGTCCTTCACAAAGCAAAAAAATTTAAAAATGAACTTAGCCTCAAATGAGATTTCATAGGTGTGTTAGACCGTTAGCGGCGGAAAAACTATGTCAGGACAGGACGATCGCAATAGACAAAAATATTTTGGCAGGTAGATTAGTTAGCCTCGTTTGCAAGTGCAGTTGTGACAGCGTTAGAGTTAAGAATATTTTCTTTAGGTTTCAGGGTCTCCATCTAACTGACGTCGTGACTATGCGGAGGCTTACTATTTAACTACGCAAACGTTTATTTCTCTATTTCGGTTTTTAGCCATAGAGATTCTGCAACAATAATGGTTTTCAGTAAGTCTCAGGTGTGAGTATACGTAACGCATGAGAAAGAACTATGACACGCTTTGCTGGCGCACTTCGGTTGTGTGCCTGGACATTTCACGCATAAGGGTTTATTGTTTTAAAAAAGCTCAACAAAAATGCAAGAATTCCGAACATACCATAAAAGCGTCACCTGGAACAAGAAGCGGAACGGGTAGCATGCAAAATTCCTATATTACAAAATCCGGAAAAAAATCGTTTCTTTCGTGCTCTGAAGTAAATACCTAAGACGAAATCCTGGGAGCCACACAAACACCGAGGATTGCTTGCCTGACCGTGGTTGCTTGAGAATTGCTGTATATGTTTATTGTGTGTAGCCACAAGCAACACAGAATTGGCTTGTCTATTACCGTTACTAATATGATAATTATAATATCTAGTATGTTGTCAAAATTCTAATGTACATGCATTCACAAAGTAGAGGAATGCAAATTACTATTGCGGGCCAGAATCAGAGTTTCAGATGCCCATCGTTCCGTACTGTCAGTATTGTTATGATCATTGCTGTTTCTTCTGTTCTCAGCAAAATGGTGAAAACTTAGTAAAACACGTAGGTGTGGTATGCAATGGTAGCGTGCGAGTTGCTTCATGTTATTCACGCTTGCTCGAACCAAACAACGCTGAATTTCCGAAGAAAGGGAACGTTTGGTTAGGTAGATACGATGCCCACGGTAACGTATTCAAGATTTCTAAGCAAATAACAGTGAGGCTGAAGCAATTGTTTCCAATGCTCAAGCACGCCCTCTCACGAGGAAGTCTTACTTCGGAGTGAGAGTGAAATTACTACAATTTGCGACACTGGTATTTTGCCTGACATAGAAGCCCGACGTATGTGATCCTTATTTTTGTAGAGATTTTACCACCAGATAATGAATATTCGACTCAGGGCGCCAAGTAATCAAAGCTAAAATGCTTGCCTGTTCAATTTTTGTCTGGCTTTATCAAGGTTATAACTTGTTATACTCTTGGAATACCAATAAACGAGTGTACCTTTTTTTTTAAAGATTTTCCGTAAGGCAATTGCCCGTGTACGGTTTATTCATGTCATGGCTAATAATCCACTCCGGCATTTACCTTGTCTAAATTGGAAACCATGCAAGCCAATTTAAGAGTGGCCGGCCTGGGTCTCGAACCCAGTCCTCCCGAATGAAAGGCAAAGGCTTTACCACTAAGCCATTTTGCTTGGTACGAATGTATAATTCTAACATATCCCTGTAATCTCAGAATTAAATAATATTGTATGTATTATATAGCATATTAAACAATAAACTAATATTAATAAATAATAATAAACTAATTATTGAAATCTGCCGATCGGTCTGCCTAAGGCCGACCCACGTGAGACTTAAGAAAGGCTAGAAGATGTTTTTTTAGAGCAGAGAAAGATGTTACGCAGTCCGGTAACAACAAGTTGATTAGACTGCTCGGTTCGTAGCGGCCAAAAACAAGCGACGTTTTATTACTTGAACAGTGTGCTTTTAAACAGTCGTGCAACGTTACATATAGCAACGGCTGCAACCCAGATGGCGATTCTACAAACCGTAGTCAAAAAGATAGAGACATACCACTTAAAATAGGATGGTCTAAACTCATAAAGGAAAACGCGATGGAATGTCACTTACCAGTCAGCCTAGCAAAAGAGCTTTTTGGCTAAGTAAGTACAAGAGAACCGTCACTCATACAGTACAGTGAATAAATTGGCGCAGTGCATTTCAACTTAGGGTAAGAACGTTACTACAAGATACGTAATATTCGCGATAAACAACACACAAAATAATAGTTGACAACATAATCAGACCTGCTAGTTATACTAACTAGTACCTATGCTTACTGTACTAAACAATGTAGGAAAATTATGCGCTTAGTCTAACAATAGGCAAGACGAGCTTAGCGTCACAAAAGCGTCAAATAAAATGTCATACTAGACACGCAACTTAAGTAGCAGTGCCCTATAGGCAGGCATTAGGGTAGTATTTATCTGCATACACAACGGGATAAGCGACCAGTAAAGCGATACGAGTGTTGACAATCCTGTACGTCGAGAAATTAGCTAAATAACCACGGATTCTTAAGTCGTTAGTTCTGAGGTGGGGCAATGTGGTCAGCATTATCTGTGGTGCCTAACAGGAAATAATCGAAAATATTGCGATACAATGTACAACGATTCTCACGGTTAGCACCGTATATATCGTAGACAAGTGGATAAGGCAATACATGATGTATGAAATCAAACCTTGTTGTACACAAAGTAAAGTTGACCAGGCAATGATATGTGAATGAAACTCAATATCTATGCGAATTCCATTAAAATATTGCATACTAGGAACCTGCGGCCATATGGAGAAACCTCGTAAATCGGCTTGCAGCTTACAGATTCCCAAAACTGGACGAGCTCAAGCAAGGCCTTCGCGAGCAATGGGACAAACTTGATGTCTTCTACCTGCGACCAACAGTCGATAGCATTTTTATGAGGCTATGGCCGTGTGCGAAAATGGGTAGTTTGAGCGTTGTATATCTTTTTCAAAGTCATGTGCCCAATAAACTAAGTGTTCGTCATGATTGTATCCGATGTCGTTTAAAATGACTTCTTAAAGTTGTTGCCGTATTTATGGCCCATCCTGTACATTAGGTTCGACGCAATGAAAAATTAAAAACCCTTTACTTCGTTCGTATCCGCTCGCAAATTCTTTCCGAATAGCGTTTTTCATATACATATCGCATAATCCTTTCCTAGCGTTTTTTAAATCGTTAACATTTGCTAACCATATATGACCCTTACAGTATATTAATAGGCTGTGCATTTTACTGATATATAAGCAACAACATGGCAACAATGTAATGATGACACAGGTGTATTATTTTACTTAAACAATGTTTTTTTTTAATGTAAGCCTATACTTTTTACAAAACGCGACTGTATTGCTCTGCGAACTACTCATCTAAAATGTAGCGTTGTTTCGCCCAGAGCTCGTTTGCAAACACTATTCGTCGTCGTCTGATTTATGATGGTAAAAATGGGTATGCTTTTTAACGCTATGGTTTTAGTGTACCAGTCCACTCACATGGCGCCTCTTTGACTGTATAGCATCAGACCAAAAGCACATCGCTGACGGCAATCACTCGCCCATGAAGGTTGCTCTTCTGACCTAGAAGACTGCCGAATACCGTAGTGTCTTTGAGTCGGCACGAAATCGTTTCGTAAACGCCCTTTGTAACAAACCAGGTTTCCAATATGTTATACCCGAAATGATCGATTTTTTTCTGATCGTTATTTTCGTCGGTTTCTTCCTCATTCGTTTTGCTCGTTTCTTTATCGTCAGGCGCAGGCCACCCAATTGTATATTCGTCATCATCTACAACGCATATACAATCATCGGGATAGTACGTGTCATAACGTTCTCCCGGTTTAACAGCAACAGCCATCTCAGTTGTAACGTTGATCATAAACTCGTCCTGACGCACAACGACAAGATGCCCGTCGAAGTTGCGGCTAGCACTTATGAGCTCCCACTTTGGATGGGAAAACTTCTTGACAAACTCTCGTGTTTGGTCGTTCCATTCGAACAGCTCTTCTCGGTTGGTCGTTTCATCCTTAGAGATTACGAGTAGTTGATTGCATCGCGAGCTAAAAAATTTGGAGGTCTCGAAGATGACTTTTGGGCTGTCCTCCGACAGGAGATCTTTCGTGAGCACGCGACCGCTAGACGTCTGGTATACCACGTATCGCCCCAGTGACAAGTGGAATCTTTTTACTTGAGCCTCGAATGGGCAGAATTGACTGCCGAACAGATTGACAGGCAACCATTTACCTTCATGAAGGATCGCCGTGATGTTCTGTCCCTGAATATTTTCCATAAGAGCGACAGTGGCTTCTTTTTTAAAGAACGGAATATCTAGTGGGGCATACGCCACAGTCTTTCGCTCATAAACTATGGTCTTTACTGACTCGAACAGGCGGCATCGCAACAGATCGTCGTTTCGGCAACATTTGCTCACTAAACGGGCATACTGCACCGATGTGCGTACTGGCAGAAATCGCACAAGAGCTCCAACGACACTGATGATGGTGTCCGCTGAAATTTCGTCTGGCACAACGATATCATTCGCTGCCCGGGCGCAGTACGCCTGAAAATCTTCCCACTCGATTTTGCAGGCAAACGCCATTATTTCAAAGACATCATCGATGCGGCTGCACTCGATGCCCTTAAGAAATTCTTGAAAGATTACACTGCTGTTATCGGAAATGTCCACAAACGCGTCCTGCAATTCGGGCTTCTTGTTGAAGACCTCTTCGAAGATGGGGCATCGACTCAAAGCTTTTCGTGGTACGTCGTAAGTAGTGTCGTCTTTGCTTACAAGTTTACATGGCAGACATGCTAAGTCGCTCAATTCCTGAATGACTTTTTCCATGGTCGTTTGGTTATTTACGCACTGCGTTGGTGCGACAGTGCCGGTATCACGAGACAATCTCTACTCAGCGAATGCCGGTTGGCTATCTGCAAAGCATAAAACACCGGTATTGTTCTTTCTGTAAGTGCGGTAGACGCACGACATGTTATCCAGCAATGACATACTATAAATGGTCCGAAGCAATAGTGAAACAACTACTTTTACACGTAAAAAAACTCTTATATTGAGCGCTCCTTGACGATACAGAGTCTGCTAAGCTCGGTGAACGCCAATCTACCTTCAGATATACACTCGTTACAAGAATTGTTCCTTGTTAATTGGTCTTGAGTTGTTTTTTTAATATACTACATTTTTAAGTATATGACAATTCATAACAGAGGACTGCAATGCATTAGTCATCCTCATAAAGAATCTTTGTCACCTAAATTAAGCGCGTAGATTTAAATCGGCAGTGCAAAGACCTTTACGACAAACTTACCATGCACGGGTTATTCACAAATAACAGATCGTTATCAAAGTCGAACAAGAAATATCTAAGCCGTTTACCTCTGTTCTTTTTCCCGACGCATACGAGACACATACATACGGATTATCTTAGCGAAGCGGAGCGAGCACCATAACAACCCCCGATGCGGCCAACTCTTGTTACAAAAAACCACAAAAGTTCCACTTATATGTAAACGTATTACTAAGCGAATTCGACCAGCTCCGCTAGTAGTTAAGGAAACCAGGAAAACATTGAAGAATACAGCATGAGCAACATGACTTACTTGGACATAGGAGATTATCGCAGTGTTTCACGAATCGGCGACCTTTTGTCCAGTTTGTTCGTTGTCCGTTGCTTTCGATCGATAACCAAGCTATGGCGTATCCCGACCTGTACAATTGTCCTGCAGAGAGCAGCGACCCGTCCAGGCTGATGCAGCCCTACGCATGCAATGAGCGCCTGGTACCTGTTACAAAAACATGTATGCAAACACGTACGACGTATTCACTTGCTGCACTCGTTACTCGTTCGACAAATCGAAATGCTTAATAAGTACATGGCCAACAAAACCAAAGTCGACAACCATATTATTGTGACGAAGCCCTCCACAGTACAGCAACAGTGCACTCGTGCACTACGTCGTCTACAGAGACTACGGCGCCAGTAAGACGACTGGCAATGCGACAACAGACGAACCACAGTGTCGCATGTTCACCACTACAACGACCAAGAAAGGTATCATCTACAGCCATAACACCATTGCCACAGCATCAGCAACAACAACACCGACGTAGACCCCATACTTAGACCGCGCAGCAACATGCCAGCTAGGTCGCCTCTATGTCAATGCGTCATAGCCACAACGTATGGCAAGCCTATACTTATCGTTGTTCTGCATGTCTGTTCTACGAGGGAGGAGGGCTTGTGCTGTTTAAGTACATTGCCTTTCGCATTCTCTCTGTGTTCCACTTAGTAGGTGTGTGAAAGTTCGAACATGAAGGAATATACAACCGTGTATGACCTTCCGTTCATTATCGTAGCGTTGCTAGTTACGCCAAGTGAACTGACGAATGTAGCCTCAGCATGACGGGTACTCACGAGGCAACACGAGGAACTTAGGAGCGATGAACGACAACTCACGACGTGCGTCTAACGCGTAGCGCAGCCGAACAGAGGATGGATGTTAGGCCATGCTTCCTCGGCCTATTTATTCATTCAAGGGGCGCCGTACGTTCGTATTCTTCCACATCTTAAATGTCGCTCCCGTTCTCTTCGCTGATTCGTCGGTTCAAAATGCGCACTAGAATAGCGTGTCTTGCCTTTGGCGGTGACACCGCCATAGGTCAGGTATGTAGGTCTGATGATGATGATGATGGTGTCGATGTTATGGTTGTGGCGGCGTAACAGGTCGGCGATGGTGAACGTGCCTTGTTGTCGTTAGTATGCAGCCAGCTGCGCGGAATTTCGTGACAGAATTGTTTATGGCGGTCTCGATGTTGTGGCTGGGGACGATTCCTTGGTAGTCGGGTTGCACGGTGCATATTGGTGTGCTCGGTTGGCTGTAGTGTAGTCGTCTTACAGAATTGTGTATGACCGAGCTGATATTCTGTTACTTTGTTGTGTCTAACTTCGTCACAATATGACGACCAGGGAATGAGTCAATTGAACATAACATCCTTGGCGGGAAAGACCTGTCGGAGTACCCCAGCTTTAGGACCAAATGTTAGAAAAGTCTAGGTCGATATCACAAAGAAGAAGTTGTCCTAATAAAAGACAAATATTCAGTAGGTATTGAAGGATACATTGATTATATGGATGCGTAGGTAACACATATGCTGCCGCTCTAAGTGCCTCTAATATAAAAAGGTGACATGTGTATTTAGGTATACATTCCAAGCGAATAATAAATCAATAAATCAATATGATGACTACAAACTACTGGAAGAGCCCATGTTGTAGAAACAGATACTTCGTTACTGGGTTTGCAATGCATGGATTTCATATGAAGATATGTATACGAAATGGGTGGCATGAGATATCAACCGAGTGTGAATGCAACCTATGCGGAAACCTATGTGGTCTGTATCATCTCCAACAGTGTGCAAAAGCAATATCGCCAATGAAGGTTACTTAGCAGAGCTGTTGCACATATGTGCATAAGCCAAATATTGGTTAATAAACAATACATTCAAATCAATCAATATGAAGTACCATATTTTCAACGCATCTTTGTCCTATGAGGTCTACCTACTGCAAGTAGATTCGATTGCTCGATTTGTTGCGGCAAAAAACTGACGACATTTGCACTTATACAGTTTGCTTCCAAACAGCGGCCCATACATAGGTTAATTTAAAGAACTGTTAAAAAGTAACCTTTGCAACGTGAGCACCATTTGCAAGAGCAGACATCTGGTGGACTGCTAGTTATAAACTAGCACATACCCTTTGCAAGGGTGCAAAGCAACAAGATTTAAATTCTTCGTGAGAAAACCTGTAATATCTGTAACGCATCTCTTGCAATCGAACTATAGATAGATAGAGTTCTATAATTTTCATAAGTGCTTTACATTTGTACAGAAATTCACGGCTTCCGAAAGCCATTAAATAGCTAATATATTTTAATATTTATTTCTTTATTGCATGTCTCCTTATCATTTCGTATATTGTCATTACGATTATAATCGTATTCGGATAATTAGAGTAAGGTACCTAAATAGTATTGTTTTGCACCATGTTTAAATAGTGTCAAAGAACAAGTTGCGCGCACATCTGGGTCTTGTTATCCAATATGTGGAACTGAAGTCCGATATTGATGAACGAGATTGGTTATATAAAGCTACAAGACGAGACTGTGTGTGTGTGGGATCTACTGGTGTTCATGGTTGATGCCCAGTGCAAAGGTTTGAGCAGGTTGGAATAAATCCCCATTAAGATTCGCTTAATCTCAGTAACAAAAAAAATCTCTATTTGCAGAGGGTAGGGCAGAGTTGACATTTCTACGAACTTATCACACAAGGATTTTGTAAAAATTAATATTTTTTTTTGGAAGGCTTTTACAAAATGCCGGTGAAACGCACCTCACTTCCTAAACTCAATGAGAGTGAAGCGCCGGTTTTGCCGGTATCAGCGTCAGCCGATCGCCGGGCAAATGACCGCATTGGTGGAGTCATAACGACAGACAGTCCCGCAGCTTGCATTATTGAAAGTCGAGAAAAGCGCGCCGCATCGAGTCCCGTCGAAGACGTGCAAATAAAATATTTGTGTGTACTGTGTATTTCCAAACATACCCGAGAAAGTTCTACCTGGAACTAGGAGCGGAATTGATAGCCTGCAAAAATTTTACGTACTCAAAATCTGGAAAAACTTGTTATCTCGTCCCCTGGAGTAATTACCTAACGTGTAATCCTGGGAGTCACAATACACACACCGGGGAAAGTCCGATTGTGGTTGGTTAAAAATTGGTGTATTTACCTGTTGTATGTAGCCACAAGCACTACACGATTCAATTGTTCAGAACAGCTGTTTTGTAAATTTGAAAAAAAATTGCCGTGGCGGGCCAAAACCAAAATTCTAGATATCCATCGTATTGTACTGTCAATATTCTTATGATTATTGCTATTTCTCCTGTTCTCAGCGAAATGGTGAGAACATGTTTAAAAAAGCGTAGGTATCGTATTCAAAGGTGTTGTGCGATGCAAAGTGCGAGTTGTTTCAATGAACGGAAATGTTTGGGTAGAAAGATACAATTACCACAGTAACGTATTCAATATCTCCAGAGCATTATTTTTATGGCACTAGAACACGCAGATGATCACATTCATACAATAGAGAAATGTAACTGAGGGTAAAATCTTTACGGCGCTCTATAAAAGTGTGTCCGCCACTTTGCGTGCTTCGTATGCAATTGCAAGGTGAATCAATGCAATTAAAAAGTAAGTATCTATCAAGATATATACATATATATATATATATATATAAATTTACTTTTGTTCTAACTTTTGTGGTTTTATATATATATATATATATATATATATATATATATATATATATATTATAAATTTATTAAAATGACATTTAAGTGTTACAGCGAGATGTAATTAACTATCAACACTAGGGCTTGTGGGGAGCGCTACCAGTCGAGCTTATCCTCGAGGCAGCCCCTCATTGTGCCCATTATTGCTGCCGCATTGCCGCGTTGAACTGCCAGCGATAGTCGCTGAAGTAGAAACTCAAGTGCTCTTTTTTCCCCTGTCGCCAGTTCAATTTGTTTGCAAATCTTCTGTAAAAGCGACCATGCCTCAGGGCCGGGCCCCCCGAGTGTCTCGAATACTAGCGGCACGAAAATGAACTCGTTGGCGAGCTGGGCATATTTGTTGGTCTTTAGACGCTCAGCCTTGCGTGCTGCGGAGCCAGCGGAAGATGCACTGGCCTCCAGGTTCGACGGGGCGAGCGTGTCGGTGATAGTCGCATCCCAAACAAGCGCCTTTCCCCTTTCAAAGGGGATAAGGGTGAGACCGTCTGGTCTCTTTCCATCGCTTCTTAGGAGGCCTGCGGGCTCTCGGATGCACGGTATTAGAGCGGATCTGAAAGCCCTGGCTGTAATCTCATTAACCTCGCTATGACGGCTTTGGCGTCCTTCGCTTCTACTGCAGGACAACCCGTGAGTCCCCCAGATGTCTACCTGTGTTCCACACGGACATCGGTGTTCCTCGGTTAGCCTTGTCCCCAACCTCAAACCAATGCACAGACGAAAGCTTTCGTGATCTAGTAAAGTGCCTAGGTTTGAGGAGGGGATGGCTTGGAGCCATTTGCTAGCTCCTTTCTGGACGACCGCACGTAGTCGGGCTTTGTCTGCCGTGGTCAGTGCGTCAGAGAGCAAGCGCTGGTACTTCATGGAGACGATGAGGTCGTCATAGGACCTCTGCAGGTGTTTGTTTGTCTCCGGAAGTAGGCCTGCGAGGTTCTTGAACTTCGTATCCGCAACTTCTTTGGTGTCCTGGAAAGCCTGCAAGGCCATGGGTGGGCTGATGTGCCGAACAGTGCTCTCTGAGGCGTGTAATGATGAAGCGTGGCAGCTCGCTGCTAGGTCTGCTGTAGAACGAATCCCCAGGCCTCCGAATCTAAGGGGGAGAGTAGCTTGAGCCCAGTTGTTGTCGGCCAGAGTAAGATTAAGAAGGTCACTAAGGTCACTGATCCTTAGGCTTTCGTCCAGGTCCCGAAGAAGATCTTGGTTTGGTCCGACGTCCGTGCTGCGGAGGATATGGACGATTCTTGCTGAGCCCAGGGACGATTTCAATAGGTGATACGCGCTGTGGGGACTGAGCAGGTTTAGCCGGGTTAGACGGGAGAGAAGGCTCTCTATCCTACCTGCGAGTTCCGGACGAATGGCGGCAGACCCCACTGGGGACCCCAGGAGCGTCATGTCTGCTGCCTCGACGAGTTTGCACCCGGGAAGAAGAGCCTCCAAGGCGGATAGGTTAGGGTGACCTTTGTAGATAAGCTCGCACTTCTCGGAGTTGAGCTCAAGCCCGCTCTTCAGTCCGAAGTCAGCAACTCTCTTGATGTCTGCTAGTACTACAGGTGCTTCTCCTCCAATAGTGCCGTCGTCTAGGTACCAGAGGTTTAAGGGAGACTGGATAGAGTCGACCAGTTCCTTAATGGCTAAGCAAAACAGTGGCGGACCAAGGGGGTCTCCCTGCTGTACGCCGCTGCATGAAAAAATCGTCTTATCATCAAGTGAAAGCTCCGACCTGGATCTGTAGGCTTGGTCAACCAGGGGGGCCGCCTCTGGCCAATCGACTAGAACTGTCTTCAGTACGTGGTCACGACGGATCTGGTTAAAGGCGTTCTTGAAATCGAGTTTGGCGACTACGAAATTGTTGGGTGCGCTGGCGACGAAAGCTCTTGTAGTGTGGACTGCGGCTTTGATGCCGTTGGGCGTATTGAAGCCAAGCTGGTGATCTCCAAGCTTCTCGCGCACCAAATCTGCTCCTAGTTTCACTGTGATCTTTGCCGCAATTCTGCGGAAAACTGAGGAGATGACGATTGGGCGAAGCGACCCACTCGGCTTTTTTATTGCGATGAGGCGTCCCCCAAAAAGAATAGGGCGGATGGCCTCAGGAACTGTGCCACTTCTGATGATGTCCACCACTTTTCCTAGGTCACGCAGTAAACGGCTGGCAATATTTGCGTTAGTTGTGGCAAGGAGGTCTCTGAGATGGCGCGGCCGCAAGCCGTCCATACCTGCAGTGGACCCCGCCGGAAAGGTCCACACAGCCTCGCGGAGCAGTTCTGCACTGGTGATAGGTGGATTGGCGCACGGTGGTCTTGGAGGCAGGTCGAGGTCGGCCGGTTCTCTAGGATGTTTCTAAGTCATTTCCGTGTACGCATCGGCTGCGCAGACCGGGCTCCCCACAGAAAGCAAAGCTCTCGCGGCGCCTCCGATGTCACCTTCGCCTAGCAGCTTAGTTGCTCGCCTGGCGGCAGCTTCATCGTCGTTACGTTGCTTGTTCCGATGCGCCCTTGGGACCGATTCGGATGGGGGCTCACGGCCTGATCTGTGGTCCTCGATTCTGTCCCTGATGAATGTAGCCCAAGTGAGATTGTTCCGCTTTCGGGATGGGGTTCTAAGCACTGTATGCGCAAACAACAGTAGGTTGGCCCAGCTGCGTGTGTCGTTGTTGAGGTGCACTAGAGAAAGTGTGTCGGCCAGCGCTGCGGCCACAGCAGGCCGGGCGCTTTTGGGGATTGTGTCTAGTCGTTCGTATGCCTTTGTGTACTCGACGAGTTTGTTGCGCAGGTGGGTGCCATCGACGTCGTCGACGGGGTAGCTGGCGGGGGGTAGTGAGCGATTGGTGTCCGAGTGCGCTGCCGTCATATGCCGTTTGATTCCCCTGCTTGTAAAGCTTTTTTGGCAATGAGTGCAAGTAACCCTGTTATTGAGGGGAGCGGGGGTTAGACTACCCGTACCCGGCCCGAGGCTGGATTGGTAGTCCGCCTGCGGGGGGTCGTCCGAGTGGCTCGGACCGGCCTTATTTTCGGAGGGGTCTTGGGGCATGGCGCTTAGGACCAACGGGTTTCTTCACTTCGAAAGCTGATAACAGCCTGATGACTGGACCCAGAAGATTGGCAAGGTTACGAAGTGCGCTGGCTGCCTTAGGGTCGAGCCCGCTTAGCATCTTTGCAGCACTGGCGAGTCCTGCGAGGGGGTCTGCCTTCCGATTAGAACGCGCCCTCGATGGCGGCAAGTCTATCCAGGTAGTGCCAGAGGCTCGGCGACGTCTCATCTGGCGGGGGCGTTGGCGTTTCGTAGGTTTTAATGCCTTGAGTGGAGCGAGCGTAATGGTCTTATCGGACGTACCGTCGGAACTGGGGGCAACGATCTCACGGACCACTGAGGCATAGGAACGAGGAACGTTCTCCCCTGTCTCACACGGTGTCGGATTTGGCCGGATATATATATATATATATATATATATATATATGTATATATATATATATATATAAATTTACTTTTTTTGTAACTCTTGTGGTTAACTCGGTCCAGTAAGATTGAAAAGTGTATTTGTTTAAGATCATGAAATCTAACAGGTGAAATTTTTTTTAGCTGAAATGTGTTAGGCGCAGAATGAGGAATAGAAGACAGAACATATATATATGGGCATTTTTAGATGTTATTACTGTTACAAGTAGCTATATAGCACTCGGTCCAGTAAGATTGAAAAGTGTATTTGTTTAAGGTTATAAAATCTAGCTTAAGGGAAACAGTCGTTTCCAGCTAGGTTTTTAAAAATAGAGATTCTGTGATGTCTCTTAAGCCTGTCTTTAAGCTCTCTCGTTAAGCAACACCGTTCATCGTGAACGCTTATCGAATACTGATCAAATGTCGTCTGGCTTTATCAAACTTTTCATTTGTTGTATTTTTATCGAAAGACCGTTGAACTGATTACTGAAATCTGCCGATCTGTTTGTCGAAGGCCAAGTTACGAAGGTTTCGCCCTATGCAGGGTCATATATAAGATACTGACCTCATTATTTGTCACACAATTATATGACTGGTGTAGAAATCGTCTAACAGCAGAAAAAGTGGGGGCCGACCAGGAATACTGACAGCAACAGTTTTAAAATAAATTGTACGCTACGTATAAAAAGGTTTTAAGAACAACCAAATAACATAAACTGCTTTTGTAGATCTTAAGATTGCTTTTGATTGCATCCCTCGTGATTGCCTCTTAACAATAGCTTGAGGCTATTTTATTATTATTATGATACGAGTTATACATATTACGATATTCAATCCTCTTTGAAGTATTTTATCACACACAACTACAACCTTATCAAGAATGGCGGGTACCTTTCGTATCTTTTCCTTATGAACAACAGGATCCAGCTGACCAGTTTATATTCATACTTTATGTTAATCTGGACTAAGTAGGGTGTTAAGCAATTAAAGAGCCACCAGCACATTTTAGGCGAATAATGTTGCAGCAACAAATAACTAGCTTTATTAATCAATGGTTGGTTCGCGTATTGCGCGTAAAGGGAAACACACATTCACATCACATATCTATTCATGTTATTCATCACCGTTCCAAAAGCCGAGTTAACGGAACTGCTCTACGACATCGTTGGAGCTGATATAAATCATGCTGTTGCCCGAAGATATACGCAAATTAGCTTATTAACACACCACACCGAGAAAATTTGATTATGCACTAGCGGAGCAGGAGCGCAATTAAAATTGATCTATAATAATTTATCGCTAGGCTGAAAAAAACAGGCTTACGACAAACGCGACAAAGACAAAAGTTCTGCGATTTAGTCGGAAAGGGGAACACGTCCGGTAGCTAACGATAAGCACATTCGAATTGCCAACGGAAACCTGTAACTGACTGATAATTTGAAATATTTGGGAGAAACTTTAACCAGGATTGGCATTGAACGAGACATTTAGAAGAACAGAAAGCAAAAGCGCGGCAGCAATGATGCTTCGTGTCAATTTTGGAGGAAGCAGATATCGAGGCCGCTATGAGCTTCTTTAGAAACAAAGTGAGACCTAAAGTATGGTGCCTTTGCTGTTTTCGCACTCACGCTCGCACTTTACCTAAGTGCACAACATTTTGAAGAAATTGATAAGATTAAAGGCTTTTTTATCAAACGGGTCACCGAATAAGGCCCGCAACGCTAGTACTTTAAAAATAACTTTAGCAATATGAACTTTCTTTTTTAAAAACATTTACTGATGGGCTGGCATTCAGGAGAGACCGATAAAAGGGCCGTTTAGAAAGCAAGCACTATTATGCCGAACTACTTGGCTTGGCTATATCAGAACATATGCTTGAAGAGATATTGCTTGGAAATAGGCAACTGCATACGTAGAAATTGTGGAAAAACAACATTGACAAATATAATATGCTGTATTGTACGGAGTTGGTCACTACCTCCGTTGCAAAAGCAGTGACAGATAAATTGTGCAATTGTGATGAATTGTAACTTTTACTCCCTATTATGTTTCAACACATTGGTATGTCCGGTATCTCTATCGATCAATTCGCTTTTTCGCATCAGCACATTTTGTTGATTTCAGGCCAGCTCCCTCGGTGTAAACCTTGTTGATTTTATTCCTATTTCTAAAGTGACACTAAATAAGAAAAATACTAAAGAAGTCGAAAGTCTTACTAACATTGATTCTGTCCGTATTTTACTTGATGGGTGTAAAAAAAAAGTGGAACATGAAGCAATGGCTGCAACCCAGATGGCGATACTACAAACCGTAGTCCAAAAAAATAAAGACATACACCTTAACATAGGATGGCCCATACTTATAGAGGAAAACGCAACGGGATATCACTACCAGTCAGCCTAAAAAGAGCTTTTTGGTTAAGTAGAAGACAACCGTCATTTATACAGTGCAGTGAATACAAAGTGCAAATTATGTGAAAATTCTGTTATTCGGGGGATTTTAGTGCCAATGCTTCAATTTTTGGCAAACAAATAATTGTTAATGATTGTTCGCTAAAGAAATGTTTACAAAAGTAACCTTTGCAGTATGAGCACCGCATTGCAAGATCAGACTTGATTGACTGCTAACTATGAACTAGCATCGATGATTACTGTACTAAATATAGTAGGACAATTATGCGCTTAGTCTAGGTAAGACGAGCTTAGCGTCAAAAAAGCGTCAAAGAAAATGTCATACTAGACACGCAACGTAAGTAGCAGTGTCTCATAGGCAGGCATTAGGGTAGCAGTTATCTGCATACAAAACGGGCTAAGCGGCCAGTAAAGCGATAAAAGGGCTCACAAACGTGTACGTCGAGAAATTAACTAAATAACCACGAATTCTTAAGTTTTTAGTTCTGGGGTGGGGCAATGTGGTCAGAATTATCTGTGGTGCCTGACAGGAAATAATCGAAAATATTGTGATACAATGTAGTACGACAATTCTCGCGGTGAGTATCGTTTATATCGTAGACAAATGGATAAGGCAAAACATGACGTATAGTTGTACACAAAGCAAAGTGGACTATGCAGTGATATGTCCAAACTCAATACCGAAGCGAATTCCATAAAAATATAGCATATTAGAAACCAGCGGCCATATGGAAAAGCTCTTAAATTGTCGTGCCTGAAAGCAGCTTTCAGATTCCAAAACCTGTCGAGCCCGGAGGCGTGGTGGCATGCGTGTGCGCCTCGCGACCGGAGGAGACACATAGGAGGTGCGCGGGTTCGAGCCCCACCGTTGCCCCACATTTGTATTTATGGGGGTCCGTCTATGAAGCAATGCGAAAAGCAGTCGAAAACCATGGACGTTAAATCTTGGCTGAGAGTCAGCCCCGAAAGGATTTTTTTAGATTCCAAAACCTGGACGAGCTCAAGCAAGGCCTTTGCGAGCAATGGGGCAAACTTGATGTCTTCTACCTGCGACCGACAGTCGATAGCATTCTAAGGCGACTACGCGCATGTGCGAAAAGAACAAAGATGGATAATTTTAGTGATATATATATATATCTTTTTTCAAAGTCATGTGCCCAATAAACTAAATGTTCGCCATGATTGTATCCGATGTCGTTTAAAATGACTTCTTAAAGTTGTTGCCGTATTTATGGCCCACCCTGTGCATTAAGTTCGACGCGATGAAAAATCAAAAACCCTTTACTTCGTTCGTATCCGCTTGCAACTTCTTTTCGAACAAGCTAGCTATTAGCGTCATTCAAATCGTTAACACTTGCTAACCTTATATGACCCTTACAATATATTTATATACACCGCGCTATGTCTTAAATGTACGGCTATTGCAATCGACTGGGTCCACGTACTCATATATGAGCGACAACATGGCAACAATGCAATGATGACATCGGTGCATTATCTTACTGAAACAATGTTTTTTTTAATGTAAGCGCATATATTTCACAAAACGCGACTGTAATCGCTCTATAAACTACCCATCCTAAATGTAGCGTTGTTTCGCCTCAGAGCTCGTTTGTAAACACCATTTGTCGTCGTCTGATTTATGTTAAAAATGGGTGTTCTTCTTAACGCTATGGTTTTAATTTACCAGTCAACTCACATGGCGCCTCTTTGACTGTATAATATCAGACCAAAAGCACATCGCTGACGGCAATCACTCGCCCATGAAGGTTGCTCTTCTGACCTAGAAGATCGCCGGATGCCAGAGTGTTTTTGGGTCGGCACGAAATCGTTTCGTAAAAACCCTTTTCAACAAGGCAGGTTTCCAATATGTTGTACCCGAAATGATCGATTTCTTTCTGATCGTTTTCATTTTCGGTTTCTTCCTGATCGTTCTCATTTTCGGTTTCTTCCTGATCGTTCTCATTTTCGGTTTCTCCCTGATCCGTTTCACTCAGTTCTTCATCGTCGGGGGCAGGCGCCCCAATTGTATATTCCTCATCATCTACAACGCATATACAACCATTAGGATAGTCCGTGTCATAACGCTCTCCAGGTTTAACATCAATAATTTTATCAGTTGTAACATTGATCACAAACTCGTCTTGAAGCACAACGATAAGATGCCCGGCGAAGTTGCGGCGAGCGCTGGTGAGCTCCCATTCTGGATGGGAAAACTTCATAACAAACTCTCGTGTTTGGTTGTTCCATTCGAACAGCCCTTCTCGGTTGGTCGTTTCATTCTTAGAGATTACAAGTAGTTGATTGCATCGCGAGCTAAAAAATGTGGAGTTCTCGAAGATCACTTTAGGGCAGGCGTCAGACAGGAGATCCTTCGTGAGCACGCGACCGCTAGACGTCTGGTATACCACGTATTGCCCCAGTGACAAGTGGAATTGTTGTACTTGTGCTTCGAATGGGCAGAATTGACTGCCAAACAGATTGACAGGCAACCATTTACCTTCATGAAGGATCGCCGTGATGTTCTGTCTCTCAATATTTTCCATAAGAGCGACAGTGGCTTCTTTTTTGAAGAATGGAATATCTAGTGGGGCATACGCCACGGTCTTTCGCTCGTTAAGTATGGCCTTCACTGACTCGAATAGGCGGTATCGCAAACGATCATCTCTCCGGCAACATTTGTCCACTAAACGGGAATACTGCACCGATGTGCGCACTGGCAGAAATCGCACAAGGGCTCCAACGACACTAATGATAGTGTCCGCTGAAATGTTGTCTGGCACAACGATATCATTCGCTGCCCGAGCGCAGTACGCCTGAAAATCTTCCCACTTGATTTTGCAGGCAAACGCCATTATTTCAAAAACATCATCGATGCCGTTGCACTCGACGCCCTTAAGAAAATCTTGAAATATTATACAGCTGTTATTGGAAATGTCCACAAACGTGTCCAGCATATCGAGCTTCTTCTTGAAGACCTCTTCGAAGAAGGGGCATCGACTCAAAGCGTTTCTTGGTACGTCGTAAGAAGTGCCGTCTTTGCTTACAAGTTTACATGACAGATTTTCTAAGTCGCTCAATTCCTGAATGACGTTTTCCATGATCGTTTGGTTATTTGACCCACTGCGTTGGTGCAACCGTGCCGGTATTACGAGACTTTCTCTACTCAGCGGATGCCAGTTGCCCATCTGAAAAACATAAAACGTCGGCATTGTCTTTCTGTAAAAGCGGTAGACGCACGACATGTTGTCAAGCATATAGAAAATGGTCCGAAGCAATACTTTTACACGTAAAAGAACTTTTATATTAAGAGCTCCTTAATGATCAAAGGGATAATACAAAAACATAGTGCGCTAAACTCGGTTAACACGAACTCAATCTTCTTTCGAATATGCATTCGTTACAACAATTGTTCCTAAGGTTTTTTTTTATATTACATTTTTAAAAATATGACAATCCATAACAGGGGATTACAATGCCTTAGTCATCTTCATTAAAAATCTGTGTTCCCTGTTTTTTAGTTTCTCTCATTCGCGTATTCGGCTGACTATAGTCCACCACCACAATCACCTTAATTAAGCGCGTAGGTTAAAATCTGCAGTGCAATGATATTCACCAATAACTCACCATATTTCACTATGCCTGGTTTCTTCAAAAATGTCCGACCGTTATCAAAATCGAACAAAAAAATATCTAGGCCGTTTACCTCTGTTGTTTTTCCGATTCATGTTGGCATATAGTTACGGATTATCTTAACAAAGCAGAACGAGCACCGCGACAACCCTCGATGCGGCCAACTCTCTTTACAAAAAGCCAGAATAGTTCCACTTTTAAGTAACCCATTACTGAGTGAATTCGACAAGCCCCGCTAGTAGTGAAGAAAACCAGGAGAACATTGAAGAGTACAGCATGAGCAACATGACTTACCTGGACACAGGAGGTTGTTGCAGTGTTTCACAAGTGAGGCGCCTTTGGCGATCTATCGGTGACCTTGTCTGCTTCTGTTTTGTTTGTTCGTATTCCTTTGGTTCGATCGCTAACCAAGCTATGGCGTATCCCGACTAGTATAATTGTCGTGCAGAAAGCGACCCGTCCAGGCTGAGGCAGCTCTACGTGCAATGAATGCCTGGTACCTGTTACAAAAACATGTATGCAAACACGTACGACGTATTTACTTGCTGCACTCGCTACTCGTTCGACGAAGGATCAAAATGCTTAATAAGTTCATGGTCAACAAAATCAAAGTCAACAAACATATTGTGACGAAGCCCTTTACAGTACCGCAACAGTGCAACCGTGCACTACGTCGTCTGCACAATACGGCGCCAGCAAGACGACTGGCAATGCGACAACAGACGAACCACAGTGTCGCATGTTCACCATTACAACGACCAAGAAAGGTATCATCTACAGCCATAACACCATCGCAAATCATCATTAACAACAACAACAACAACAACAGCCACAACATCACCGCAAATCATCATCAACAACAGCAACAACAACAACCACGACAACAATAACACCGACATAGCATGTATGTACCACGAGGGAGGAGAAGTTGTACTGCTTAAGCACATTGCCTTTCGCATTTTCTCTGTTTTCCACTTAGTAGGTGTGTGAAAGTTCGAACATGAAGGAATATACAACCGTGTATGACCTTCCGTTCAATATCCTAACGTTGCTAGTTACGCCAAGTGAACTGGCGAATGTAGACTCAGCATGACGGGTACTCACGAGGCAACACGAGGAACTTAAGAGCGATGAACGACAACTCACGACGTACGTCTAACGCGTAGCGCAGCCGAACAGATGATGGATGTTAGGTCATGCTTCCTCGGCCTATTTATTCATTTAAGGGGCGCCATAGCGCTCGTATTCTTCCACATCTTGAATGCCGCTCCTGTTCTCTTCGCTGATTCGTCGGTTCAAAATGCGCACTAGAATAGCGTGCAATGTCTTTGGCGGTGACGCCGCTATAGGTCAGATATGTAGGTCTGATGATGATGATGCTGTCGATGTTATGGTTGTGGCGCGTTGTTGTCGTCTCACAGAATTGTTAATGACGGAGCTGATGTTGTGTTGCTGCGTTGTGCCTAGCTTCGTCACAATATGAAGTACAATATTTTGTATGCATCTCTGACGTATGCGGTCTACCTACTGCAAGTAGATTCTATTGGTCGATTTGTTATGGCAAGAAAGCTGGCGACATTTGCACTTATACAGCATACTTGCAACCAGCGCTCTATCTTTATCTTTATTTGAAGAGCTTGGTTAAAAAGTAAGCTTTGCAACATGTCCACCAGATGCAAGAGAAGACATCTGGTGGACTGCTAGTTACAAACTATACATAGCCTTTGCGGGTGCAAGGCAACATGCTTGTCGATAGACAATCGCATATATGTGCGCCTATCTGGGATCTTGTTCTAATATGTGTAACTGAGGTTTGGATATTTGGCCGAACGATCTGAGGAGGCATTTCTCGGTGACCCCTAAAGCCATTACGCGCCCTGAATACGTTAATACCTCATTTTAAATAGAATTAGACGGTCTACCGTCACTAATGCACATACTCTGTAAAGTGTACCAACACGTTTTCAGAATTAGCCATACAGTCTTCATAGACCCCTTAATTTGCATTTATGCTAATGTCTTTATAGACCCCTTATATTGCATTTATGCTATGTGAGAAGAGCAGTAATTTTTTTGTTATCACTAGCGGTGTATTTTTAGAAGTAAGAATCGTTCTGCATGAGCTCGAATTTTTGAGTGACCGTTTTTAATAAAGGTTTAAAGTAGTAGCACATCTGTATATTACCTTAACTAAATTGAAAACCATGCATAGCACTTCAAGGGTGGCCACTTTAGTCCAAAGTCACAACAGGGCATAATCAACCAACCTAATCTAGTGCACTGCAGGGCTTGCCATTAGACTACCCTCTACAAACCAGTCTTTTAAGTGTCCTTCACAAAGCAAAAAAAATTTAAAAATGAACTTAGCCTCAAATGAGATTTCATAGGTGTGTTAGACCGTTAGCGGCGGAAAAACTATGTCAGGACAGGACGATCGCAATAGACAAAAATATTTTGGCAGGTAGATTAGTTAGCCTCGTTTGCAAGTGCAGTTGTGACAGCGTTAGAGTTAAGAATATTTTCTTTAGGTTTCAGGGTCTCCATCTAACTGACGTCGTGACTATGCGGAGGCTTACTATTTAACTACGCAAACGTTTATTTCTCTATTTCGGTTTTTAGCCATAGAGATTCTGCAACAATAATGGTTTTCAGTAAGTCTCAGGTGTGAGTATACGTAACGCATGAGAAAGAACTATGACACGCTTTGCTGGCGCCCTTCGGTTGTGTGCCTGGTCATTTCACGCTGTCACAAAGGTTTATTGTTTTAAAAAAGCTCAACAAAATGCAACATGTCCGAGCATACCATAAAAGCGTCATCTGGAACAAGAAGCGGAACGGGTAGCATGCAAAATTCCTATATTGCAAGATCCGGAGAAAATTCGTTTCTTTCGTGCTCTGAAGTAAATACCTAAGACGAAATCCTGGGAGCCACACAAACACCGAGGATTGCTTGCCTGACCGTGGTTGCTTGAGAATTGCTGTATTTGTTTATTGTGTGTAGCCACAGGCAACACAGAATTGGCTTTCTATTACCATTACTAATATGATAATTATAATGTCTAGTATGTTGTCAAAATTGTAATGTACATGCATTCACAAAGTAGAGGACTGCAACTTACTATTGCGGGCCAGAATCAGAGTTTTAGATGGCCATCGTTCCGTACTGTCAGTATTGTTATGATCATTGCTGTTTCTTCGGTTCTCAGCAAAATGGTGAGAACTTAGTGAAACACGTAGGTGTTGTATGCAATGGTAGCGTGTGAGTTGCTTCATGTTATTCACGCTTGCTCGAACCAAAAAACGCTGAATTTTCGAAGAAAGGGAACGTTTGGTTAGGTAGATACGATGCCCACGGTAACGTATCCAAGATTTCTAAGCAAATAACAGTGAGGCTGAAGCACTTGTTTCCAATGCTCAAGCACGCCCTCTCACAAGGAAGTCTTACTTCGGAGTGAGAGTGAAATCACTAAAAATTGCGACACTGGTATTTTGCCTGACATAGGAGCCCGACGTATGTGATCCTTATTTTTGTAGAGATTTTACTACCAGATAATGAATCTTCGACTCAGGGCGCCAAGCAATCAAAGCTAAAATGCTTGCCTGTTCAAATTTTGTCTGGCTTTATCAAGGTTATAACTTGTTATACTCTTGGAATACCAATAAACGAGTGTACCTGTTTTTTTAAAGATTTTCCGTAAGGCAATTGCCCGTGTACGGTTTATTCATGTCATGGCTAATTTTAATCCACTCCGGCATTTACCTTGTCTAAATTGGAAACCATGCAAACCAATTTAAGAGTGGCCGGTCTGGGTCTCGAACCCAGTCCTCCCGAATGCAAGGCAAAGGCTTTGCCACTAAGCCATTTTGCTCGGTACGAATGTATAATTCTAACATATCCCTGTAATCTCAGAATTAAATAATATTGTATTTATTATATAGTATATTAAACAATAAATTAATATTAATAAATAATAAGAAACTAATATTAATAAATAATAATAAACTAATATTAATAAATAATAATAAACTAATTATTGAAATCTGCCGATCGGCCTGCCTAAGGCCGACCCACGTGAGACTTAAGAAAGGCTAGAAGATGTTTTTTTAGAGCAGAGAAAGATGTTACGCAGTCCGGTAACAACAATTTGATTAGGCTGCTCGGTTCGTAGCGGCCAAAAACAAGCGACGTTTTATTACTTGAACAGTGTGCTTTTAAACAGTCGTGCAACGTTACATATAGCAACGGCTGCAACCCAGATGGCGATTCTACAAACCGTAGTCAAAAAATATAGAGACATACCACTTAAAATAGGATGGTCTAAACTCATAGAGGAAAACGCGATGGAATGTCACTTACCAGTCAGCCTAGCAAAAGAGCTTTTTGGCTAAGTAAGTACAAGAGAACCGTCACCCATACAGTACAGTGAATAAATTGGCGCAGTGCATTTCAACTTAGGGTAAGAACGTTACTACAAGATACGTAATATTCGCGATAAACAACACACAACATAATAAAACACTCGAACAGCGAATCGTGTTAGCTAATTATGTGAAAGCTCTGTTCTTCGGGGGTTTTAGTTTCAAGGTTTGGCAAACAAATTACTGTTAAGTATTGTTTGTTAAAAAACTTGTTAAAAAAGTAACCTTTGCAATATGAGCACCGCTTTGCAAGATCAGACCTGCTAGTTATACTAACTAGTACCGATGCTTACTGTACTAAACATTGTAGGAAAATTAGGCGCTTAGTCTAACAATAGGTAAGACAAGCTTAGCGTCAAAAAAGCGTCAAAGAAAATGTCATACTAGACACGCAACTTAAGTAGCAGTGTCTCATAGGCAGGCATTAGGGTAGTATTTATCTGCATACACAACGGGATAAGCGACCATTAAAGCGATACGAGTGTTGACAATCCTGTACGTCGAGAAATTAACTAAATAACCACGGATTCTTAAGTCGTTAGTTCTGAGGTGGGGCAATGTGGTCAGCATTATCTGTGGTGCCTAACAGGAAATAATCGAAAATATTGCGATACAATGTACAACGATTCTCACGGTTAGCACCGTATATATCGTAGACAAGTGGATAAGGCAATGCATGATGTATGAAATCAAACCTTGTTGTACACAAAGTAAAGTTGACTAGGCAATGATATGTAAATAAAACTCAATATCTATGCGAATTCCATTAAAATATAGCATATTAGGAACCTGCGGCCATATGGAGAAACCTCGTAAATAGGCTTGCAACTTGCAGATTCCCAAAACTGGACGAGCTTAAGCAAGGCCTTCGCGAGCAACGGGACAAACTTGATGTCTCCTACCTGCGACCAACAGTCGATAGCATTTTAATGAGACTATGGGCGTGTGCGAAAATGGATAGTTTGAGCGTTGTATATCTTTTTCAAAGTCATGTGCCCAATAAACTAAGTGTTCGCCATGATTGTATCCGATGTCGTTTAAAATGACTTCTGAAAGTTGTTGCCGTATTTATGGCCCACCCTGTACATTAGGATCGACGTGATAAAAAATCAAAAACCCTTTACTTCGTTCGTATCCGTTCGCAAATCCTTTCCGAATTAGCTAGCTATTAGCGTTTTTCAAATCGTGAACATTTGCTAACTATATATGACCCTTACAATATATTCATATACACCGCGCTATGCCTTAAATGTACGGCTATTGCAAACAGCTGTGCATTTTACTGATATATAAGCAACAACATGGCAACAATGTAATGATGACACAGGTGTATTAATTTACTTAAACAATAGTATTTTTTTTTAATGTAAGCCCATACTTTTTGTCAAAACGCGACTGTATTGCTCTGTGAACTACTCATCTAAAATGTAGCGTTGTTTCGCTGAGAGCTCGTTTGCAAACACTATTCGTCGTCGTCTGAGTTATGATGGTAAATATGGGTATGCTTTTTAACGCTATGGTTTTAGTGTACCAGTCCACTCACATGGCGCCTCTTTAACTGTATAGCATCAGACCAAACGCACATCGCTGACGGCAATCACTCGCCCATGAAGGTTGCTCTTCTGACCTAGAAGATCGCCGGATGCCATAGTGTCTTTGGGTTGGCACGAAATCGTTTCGTAAACGCCCTGCGTAACAAACCAGGTTTCCAATATGTTATACCCGAAATGATCGATTTTTTTCTGATCGTTATTTTCGTCGGTTTCTTCCTCATTCGTTTTACTCGTTTCTTTATTGCCAGGCGTCCCAATTGTATATTCGTCATCGTCTACAACGCATATACAACCACCGGGATAGTCCGTGTCATAACGTTCTCCCGGTTTAACAGCAACAGCCATCTCAGTTGTAACGTTGATCATAAACTCGTCCTGACGCACAACGATAAGATGCCCGGCGAAGTTGCGGCTAGCGCTTATGAGCTCCCACTTTGGATGGGAAAACTTCTTGACAAACTCTCGTGTTTGGTCGTTCCATTCGAACAGCTCTTCTCGGTTGGTCGTTTCATCCTTAGAGATTACGAGTAGTTGATTGCATCGCGAGCTAAAAAATTTGGAGGTCTCAAAGATGACTTTAGGGCTGTCCTCCGACAGGAGATCCTTCGTGAGCACGCGACCGCTAGACGTCTGGTATACCACGTATCGCCCCAGTGACAAGTGAAATCTTTTTACTTGAGCCTCGAATGGGCAGAATTGACTGCCGAACAGATTGACAGGCAACCATTTACCTTCATGAAGGATCGCCGTGATGTTTTGTCCCTGAATATTTTCCATAAGAGCGACAGTGGCTTCTTTTTTAAAGAACGGAATATCTAGTGGGGCATACGCCACGGTCTTTCGCTCATAAAGTATGGTCTTTACTGACTCGAACAGGCGGCATCGCAACACATCGTCGTTCCGGCAACATTTGTCCACTAAACGGGCATACTGCACCGATGTGCGTACTGGCAGAAATCGCACAAAGGCTCCAACGACACGGATGATGGTGTCCGCTGAAATTTCGTCTGGCACAACGATATCATTCGCTGCCCGAGCGCAGTACGCCTGAAAATCTTCCCACTCGATTTTGCAGGCAAACGCCATTATTTCAAACACATCGTCGATGGGGCTGCACTCGACGCCCTCAAGAAAATCTTGGAATATTACACTGCTTTTATCGGAAATGTCCACGAACGTGTGCTGCAAATCGGGCTTCTTGTTGAGGACCTTTTCGAAAAAGAGACATCGACTCAAAGCTTTCCTCGGTACGTCGTAAGAAGTGCCGTCTTTGCTTACAAGTTTACATGGCGGACTTACTAAGTTGCTTAATTCCTGAATGACGCTCTCCATGATCGTTAGGTTATTTACGCACTGCGTCGATGCGACCGTGCCGGTATTACGAGACTTTCTCTACTCAGCGAATGTCAATTGCCTATCTGAAAAACATAAAACGCCGGTACTGTCTTTCTGTAAGTGCGGTAGACGCACGACATGTTGTCAAGCATATAGAAAATGGTCCGAAGCAATACTTTTACACGTAAAAACAATTTTTATATTTAGGGCTCCTTTACGATCAAAGGGATAACACAAAAACATAGTGTGCTAAACGCGGTTAACACGAACTCAATCTTCTTTAAAATATGCATTCGATACAATAATTGTTCCTAAGTTTTTTTTTAATATTACATTTTTAAATATATGACAATCCATAACAGGGGATTACAATGCCTTAGTCATCTACATTAAAAATTTGTGTTCCGTGTTTTTTTAGTTTCTCTCATTTGCGTATTCGGCTGACTATAGTCCACCACCACAATCACCTTAATTAAGCGCGTAGGTTAAAATCTGCAGTGCAATGATATTTACCAATAACTCACCATATTTCACTATGCCTGGTTTCTTCATAAATGTCCGACCGCTATCAAAATCGACCAAAAAATATCTAGGCCGTTTACCTCTGTTGTTTTCCGATTCATGTTGGCACATACATACGGATTATCTTAACAAAGCGGAACGAGCACCACGACAACCCTCGATGCGGCCAACTCTCTTTACAAAAAGCCACAATAGTTCCACTTTTAAGTAACCCATTAGTACGTGAATTCGACAAGCTACCCTAGTAGTTAAGAAAACCAGGAGAACATTGAAGAGTACAGCATGACCAACATGACTTACCTGGACATAGGAGGTTGTTGCAGTGTTTCACAAGTGAGGCGCCTTTGGCGATCTATCGGTGACCTTGTCTGCTTCTGTTTTGTTTGTTCGTATTCCTTTGGTTCGATCGCTAACCAAGCTATGGCGTATCCCGACTAGTACAATTGTCGTGCAGAAAGCGACCCGTCCAGGCTGAGGCAGCTCTACGTGCAATGAACGCCTGGTACCTGTTACTAAAAACATGTATGCAAACACGTACGACGTATTTACTTGCTGCACTCGTTACTCGTTCGACGAATTGAAATGCTTAATACGTGCACAGTCAACAAAATCAAAGTCAACAAACATGTTGTGAGAAAGCCCTTTACAGTACAGCAACAGTGCAACCGTGCACTACGTCGTCTGCACAATACGGCGCCAGCAAGACGACTGGCAATGCGACAACAGACGGACCACAGTGCCGCATGTTCACCACAACAACGACCAAGAAAGGTATCATCTACAGCCATAACATCATCGCAAATCATTATTAACAACAACAACAGCCACAACATCATCGCAAATCATCATCAACAACAACGACAACAACAACACCGACATAGCATGTATGTACCACGAGGGAGGAGAACTTGTGCTGTTTAAGCACATTGCCTTTTGCATTTTCTCTGTTCTCCACTTACTAGGTGTGTGAAAATTCGAACATGAAGGAATATACAACCGTGTCTGACGTTCCGTTCAATATCGTAGCGTTGCTAGTTACGCCAAGTGAACTGGCGAATGTAGACTCAGCATGACGGGTACTCACGAGGCAACACGAGGAACTTGAGAGCGATGAACGACAACTCACGACGTGCGTCTAACGCGTAGCGCAGCCGAACAGAGGATGGATGTTAGGCCATGCTTCCTCGGCCTATTTATTCACTCAAGGGCCGCCATAGCGTATTCATCCACATGCAACACTCATACTTTATGTTAATCTGGACTAATTAGGGTCTTAAGCAATTAATGAGCCACGCGCACATTTTGCGCGGATGATGTTGCAGCAATACTTATTTACGTTTATTCATTCATTCATTCATTCATGATTTATTCACCATATAATTGGTAGTTACAGTCACAATACAACAGTGTGGTCTGACATTATATAATCAACTCTGGCTGTTAGGGAGGTTCCAACAATTTCCTTACATACAAGCATGTGGTACCGCCCAATATCGGACTGTCCACAAAAACTACATACGCATTCTTCAATGGTAAAACAATTTGGTTTCATGCACATACAATGGTGGTATCCGTGCCATGTCGTTCGGCACACAATTGTGCGATTCCGTTGGCGGCTTCCTTTCCATTTATCAGAACAAAATGCTGGGCCATCAGTGTAGTTTTCAATGGCAAACTGTATGTTTCTTGATTCTCTGAATGTTCGGTAGGAGTCCAATGCTTCTGTGTTGAACGGGACCTTGTTGAGAACCAAGTCTTCCGTGAGTGTTCTTTCTCCGCACAGTTCTAAGGCTAGTGTGGCAGATGCGTTTTCAGGCAGTCCCAATATGCGTTTGACAAAGCAAGACTTCACTCTATCTAGGACTTTTAAATCACTCATTGTCAAATGCGGTGCTATGGCGGGTAGACAATATGTTATGATCGGGAGAAGTTTGATTTTGAAACAGTTCATTGCTGTTTTTAGGTCTACGTCGCGTAGATCTCCTAGTAAGGTGATTGTGGCCGCCGCTTTTGCCCGTACTCCGTCAACATGTGTACTAAATGAGAGCCTTGGGGTTAGGATAACCCCTAGGTAAGTGAAGCTGTTGACCACCTCAAGCACTCTCTCGTTTATTTTCAAGCGATGATCTCTAGCAGCATATGATCCTCCTCTGCTGAAACGCATTACCTTTGTTTTATCTGTGTTGATCGAGAGTTTGTTCTGTTCACACCATTGTACAGTCTCGTTGAGATAAAACTGAAGATGATTTCGGGATTTTGCTAGGATAACCAAGTCATCTGCATAGAAAGCGTGTGGGGCTTTGAGACCACGGAGCAGATCCGAGAGTCCAGTCACGTACAGAATGAAAAGGAAAGGGCTAGCTGAGTCTCCTTGGGCCACTCCGATTGTTTGTGTTACGGGTTCTTGTACGTAGTGATCGCCGTTTTTAATCGTTATGACGTTATATGCTAGAATGTCATGTAAAATGTTAAAAGTTGCTCCCTTTATGTCAAAACTTGATCGTAGAGTGTTCAGCAGACAGTCCCTCGGAAGACAATCGAATGCAGTTTTAAAATCAATAAAAGCAGCGTATGTCATTTCGTTCACTGAGCGGCGATATGATACATGTTTCACTACAAATGAGACCGCATCTGACGTAGACCGTCCTCGTAGAAAGCCATATTGCTCCGGCGGGACCTTCTCCTCGGTGGCTAAGTAGAGCCTGTTAACGATTAGCGATGTTAGAATCTTATAGAGCACGCTTGTGAGTGCGATGCCTCTATAGTTTCTCGGGTCAGTTGGATCTCCTTTACGCTTGAAGATAGGCTGCAGAAAGCTCTGCCGCCACTCGACGGGTATTTTCCCTTGTCTAAGACATACATTGTAGAGCTTTGTTAAAATTGGACAAACTACATTTACATTCTTCTTGAGGTGTTCATATGCAATAAGATCTGGCCCTGTCGACTTCCCATCTTGTTTCTGCTTAATAGCGGCTTCGACTTCGTTTTCGGTAAAATCTGTAAAATTATCATCGTCACAGGCATCTCGGTCTGGTAATGCGCACTCTTGTGTCAGTAGTCTTCTGAAGTGATCTACCCAGTCATTATCGTTTATCACTGGATTTAGCGACGTTGGTCTCCTCGGGAGAAGCAGCCACGGCTTCTGCACGCTTGCTGTTATAAGCCGTACACGCTGATCTTCTTCGTAACGCAATTTTTTCTCTCTTTTCATGTGCGTGAATTCCTTTTTCATCTCTGCTATGCGGCGGAGTGTTGCTGGTGACCTATTTTGAATTGAGCAGATTGCGTGCTTCATTTTTCGGCATTCCTCATCAAACCAAGGCTTGTGTCTCTGGATTTTTGCCTTTACGTTTGATTTCGCAGCGAGGTGAATGGACCATTTAATTGTTCTTTCAATTTTGTTCACGTCGTTGCTGTGTTCAGCTAGCTGTAGTGCTTGTTCCAATAGGTGGCTGTTTAGTGAGCGGTGGACGTGCTTAATTTGGGACGTGACCACACGTTGTTTGCGATGCAGTTTGAACTCGACCTGAGAATGTTTTCGATGAGCCGATGGGCGGATAGTGATGTCAAATATTGTATCTGTTGTCTGCGATACAGATGAGAGAATAATATCAACCGCGCTGTATCCATTCCAACTAATATATGTAGGCTCTGAATAATTACTATGGATGGCCAGTCCAAGCTCGTCAATTCCTGTTTTAAAACTCATTTTTCTAAAACTTTCTTTTGTCAAGTCACAATTAAAATCTCCACCTATTACTACATTTTTATTCGCATCTGTGCAAAGTCCCATACAGTCGCCAATGTCCTGTATCACTTGATCTACCGCCTTTTCAGGCGGGCTATAAATACAGATTAAGTAATAATCGGTGAGCTCTAGTATAATGTGTCTGGCAGTGCTATGAAGAAGCTTGGCATTCTCCGTTGTTCTTACTCCTATACATACGCCCCATTTTGGTCTTCCTCGTCCCTCCGGCTTAATTGCCAGTCCGTGAAATACTTTGTGGTGGGGGAAGGGGGTTTTTGTGGGGTCTGTTTCGAAGGTTTCCGTTAAGAGCAATATGTCGTATTTGCTGAATATGTTCTCTCCTGTTGTTTGATATAATTGGTTGAGAGATTCGACATTCCATAGCAGACATTTCGATGGAGCTGTTTTGTGTTCTTGGTGTGTTGGCTGGCTATTTTGTCATTGATTTGTCTCCATTTCTTTGTTTTCACTGTGATCTTCCTCCACGCTTGCCCTGTATCGTTTGGCGCCAATGCTCGCCCCCACTTCGTGCACTGCGCTGGACACTCTATATTGGTGTAACTGGCCGCGGTACGGGCGGAAGTGAATGCCGTCTGGCCAGACGGACGGGTCTAGTAGTTCATTGAATCTATTTGCAGCTACCTGCACGTGATAGCTGTTGTAATACTCCTGGTTCATGCCAGCAAGTTTTGTCACTTTCACTTCTGTGTCTGCCCCTATTATTCGACATACATACTCTTTGATCGCGTCCGCAGAGTGTGACAGTTCTACGCGGCTAACAAAGAGTGCTTTAACACGCGGACGATCTGGTACGCTATGTGCTTCTACAGCTCTTAGCTGAGTCATTTTGTTCGTGCCGGTCGTAACGTGCATTTTACGTCCGCCTTTTCCGACTGTATGCCAGGGAGGGTTGTGTGGAGTATGCACTTCTTTTGGTGTGCCGACGACGCTGTAGTGTTGGCTGCTATTGAAACGGAGACGCCGTGGAGTAGGCACGTCGCGCTTCGAACGTAACTGCACGTTTTGTTGCTGTTGCTGCTGCTTCGGTTGGTATCTGTTGATAGTCGGTTGGTTGGATCGGTGGTCAGCTGTTTTTAGTGTTGTTAGTGCTGTGCTACTTTTGCCCAGGATCTTCCTTGTAAGGTCGTCGATTTGTTTCCTGAGTGCCTGGAGTTCAGCTAGGCACTTGCACGGTGTGGTGCTGGCTGGAGTTGTGTTTTTGGCAACGTGCAAGGAGACCTCTCGCCAGAAGCATGACTTGCAGTTTGTGCTGCTATTTTCCGGTATCTGGAAGGAACAGTGCGTGTGCAACGGTTTGTTGCAACCCTCACACACAGTACGTTCTCTAATCTGAAGGATTTGTCCACCGCAGGTAGTGCAGGGAGGTCCGGGGTTCGTTTCGATATCCCCACACAAAAGCAACAGTGCTAGTAGCGCGGTTGCCCTTAGAAGTCGGGACTTCACAGGCCAGTGCCGGGGTGGGTGAATGGACAGACTCACCATGCTCAGTAGTGAATCCTGTAGTTGGGGCCTCAGTGATGGTCTATATAGAGTGTAGGGGTTGTCACCATCGCGTACTGACTCGTACTGTCTGTTAACGGTCCAATTTTGGGTACAAATGTAAAATACCATCAGAGCGCACAGAAAACGCGTCCGCACGGGCGCCGCCATCTTGAAGAATGACGTTTATTAACCAATGGTTGGTTTACATAATGCGCGTAAAAAGAAACACACATTCACATATCTGTTCATGTTATTCATCACGGTTCCAAAAGTCAAGTACACGGAACTGTTGTCTCGCATTTTTGGAGGTAATATAAATCACACCGTTGCCTGAAGACACATGCAAGTTAGCATGTTAGCACAAGTACACCGAAAAAAGTTGTTCTTGCCGGAACGGGCAGGCGCGCACCTAAAATGATCTATAATAATTTTCCGATTGGTTAAAGCCAAACAGGCTTACTCTAAGCGCGACAATGACAAAAGTTCTACTATTTAGTTAGGAGGGAAAACAATTCTAGTGGCCAACGATGAGCACGTTCGAATTGACAACAAAAACCTGCAACTAATTGATCATTTGAATAACTTGGGAGAAACGTTTACCACGATTAGCATCCACGAGTCACTTAGAAGAACAGAAAGCAAACGCGCGGCAGCAATTATGCCTCGTTGTAATTTGGGGGAAGCAGACATCGAGGTCGCTATAAGACTTTGTAGAACCAACGTGAGACCTAATGTATGGTGCCACTTGCTGCCTTTGCACTCACGCTCGCACTTCACCTAACTGCACAACATTTTAAAGATTTTAATAAGATTAAAGACTTTTTCGTCAAACAGGCTAGCACTTTAACGATGCAGATACTTTTACCAAACACCTTACTTGATTGATAAATACCGACTTCAGGCCGACGCTGAGGTAGAACAGTACCACAGTTATCAAGAAGAACTTTAGCAATATGAACTTTCTAAAGCGTTTACTGATGGGCTGACATTTAGAACAGACCGATGAAAAGATAGTTTAAAAAGAGCACTATTATGCAGAACTACTTGGTATCACCAGAACATAGACTTGAAGAGGTGTTTGTCTACTACTTTTCGGGATGAACCTCAGCCAAGATTTAACGTCCACGAGACTGCTTTTCGCAATGCTTCACAGACGGGCCCCTATAAACACAAATGTGCAACGGTGGAGCTCGAACCCGCGCACCTATGAGTCTTCTCCAGTCGCGAGGCGCAGCGAGAGATGCTTGCCTGGTCATAGACATGGTACATTCGGTATGTCCGGTATCTCTGTCGAACAAATCGTTTTTCGTAACAGCACATTTTGAAAAGCGATTTCCGGCCAGCTTCCTCGGTGTAAAATCTAGTTGATTTCAATCTCATTTCCAAAGTAATACTAAATAGAAAAATACTAAGTAAGTCGAGAGCATTACTAACATTGATAATTATTGCTTACACCAATTAATAGAAGCCAAAGGAGCTAGTAAAATAAACAGTTCTGTTTGGAAAGTTAACTATGTATGCTTACCATTGTTTTGCATGTATGTACCACGAGATGGGCTTGCGCGCAGCTTGTGCCGTTTAAGCATATCAACGTTTTCCTTCTGCTCGTATGGTGAGTGTCAAAAGTGGAACATGAGGAACGGTATAACCGGGTCTAACTTTCCGTTCAATACGCAGTACCACATTTTGAATGTATCTATGGCTTTGCTAGGTTGTGTAATATTATCAACAAACAACACACAATCTAATAAAACACACAAACAGCCGATTATGTTAGCAAATTATGTGCACATATTGTTATTCGGGGGACTTGTAGGGGCAGTGGTTTAGGCGGGGCTGACATACACTTCGAAACGGGGGCTGATTAGCAAAACAATCGCAAGTTCGAACTTGCTGGTTGTATTTGTTGAACGTAGTTCGCTGGTGCTACCTACATACCTTTACTGAAGAAAGCCTTTATAAAATCCAGTAACGAGAACACGATAACGATAGATGCATTTAGACGATATCGTGCCAAAAGCAACTTGGACCATTACGAACGTCCAAATTGTGGTTATCAGGGCGTCAAAAATAGTTTATTGCTAATATTTCAATTTTGGCAATTAAATTGTTTTTAATTATTGTTTGTTGAAGAACCTGTTACAAAAGTGACCCTCGCAATCCAAGATCAAATTCTGGTAGACTGCTTGTTATAACTAACACTAAGTGCGTTTGCCGGCGCAAAACAGCATCCTTCGATGTAATGCTCCAGAAAGCCGCACTTCTTGCAATCGAACGAAAAACGGATACGAAACGTCTGTGCGTAAAACATACACTCGTGCACTAGGCTATAAAATGAACAATATGTCAACACGCGTATTGCCAAAACATAATAGACAATTAGAGGAACTACAAATGCTTACTATACTAAATATAGTATAGCGTAAATATAGCGTAGTATAAAGGTTATGTTCTTAGTCTAACAATAGCCAAGACAAGCTTAGCGTCAAGAAAATGTCAAAGAAAAGTCATACCAGACAAGCTACTTATACAACCTGGAGTAGGCAGCAGTGTAAAATAGCCAGGCGTTGGGTAGCAATTATCTGCATACAAATCGGAGTACAAAGAGCTCACAAAGACCGCTATATGCCGATAAATTAGCTAAAACACTTTGGCTTCTTTGTTTTAATTTTGGGGAGGAAACAGGCAAAAATATTGTGATGCAATGTACAACAAAAAGCAAAAAAACGAGCAAACTGGATCACCCGCTCATTCGTACTTAATGATTTACTGCTTATAATTACATATACAGCTCCAGTTTTAGCGATATGTGTGGATCACCCGATGCTTCCACTTAAATTAAGCTTGACGTAGGCAGACTAAATATTTTTAAATAACGTGTATAACTTCAATAAACATTGACTCACACCAGGCTAGAGACGCCTACTTGGCGCGCAACAAATACAATGTGGGCCATAATTACGGCATCATTATTGAGAGCTCACTTTAAGCCAGCAACAACAGAAAATAACCAATCAACGTTCTGTTTATTGGGCACATGACTTGGTTTTGGGAATATATATATATATATATATATATATATATATATATATTACTCAAATATTCTACCTTTTTTTCACACAGGCCCGCGATCTCCTTGCAAAAACGCGATCGACTGTTGGTTACATGTAGGAGACGTCAAGTTTGTCCCACTACTTGCGAAGAGCTTGCTTGTGCTCGTTTAAAGTTTGGATTCGAGTAATATTAAAAGCGGCTCTCAAAATTCCACACACAGAAAAATCCATTGGGTTGAGGTTCGGGCCACTCCGACTTGTCAAAAAGTCAGGTGTTCCGTGCACAACTCCCGCACGGTTTTGTCCACGTGAGCAGGTACCCCGTCTGGTTGGAACGCATTCGGTCGTTCCTTGAGGTAGTTATGTGCTTTGTGTGTACAATGGCTTCTAAAATTTCTTGTCGATAACATTTTGCGGTCATGCTTTTTTTGCCGCCACGGTAGATCGATGAAATTCTGGAAAATCTGGCGGTTGCCGATATTCTGACTCATACCATAGTTGTGGCCAACCACTCTTTCATGCAGCCACCGGTGTAGTTTCATTTACTATTTATTATGTACTTAATGTAGGCGCGTATTTGTTCGTGTCGAATTCATTAAGAGCAAACTTAAAATGCCTTAGAGAGCCGCACGTCTTGCAATCTAACGAAAAGCGGGAACGAAAAGTATGTACGTAGAGCATACACTCGCGTACTAGCTTATAAAGTGAAAAATATGTCAGCACGTGCCTGACGAAGTCATAGTGGACATTTGGAGGAACTAGAGATGGATAAGGCAATACTTAATGTATGAAATCGAACCTTGTTGTAAACAAAGTAAGCTGGACTATGCAATGATATGTCCAAACTAAATAACTATGCGAATTCCATTAAAATATAGCAAATTAGAAACGGCTGCCATATAAACCTCTTAAATCCGCGTGCCTTAAAGCAGCTTTCATATTTCAAAAAAGGGCCAACCTAAAGCAAGCCCTTTGCGAGCAATAGGATAAACTTAATGTTTCCTACCTGCGACCAACAGTAGTTTGGAGGAGAATGCTGCCACGATTGTAAGATTAGCCACAATATGCTCCTCTAGTACGGAAGGCGCTACTTAGAATCTCAGCTCCTCGTTGAGCAACTTGAGAGTTTATGTAACGTAGATCATCCGGTGATATTGGTTGGCGGCCTCAACGCACCGCACTTTAACTGGGATGCACGGACGTGTAATCCACGTGCAGTGCCTCGCGAAAGGTGTCTTCTAGAGTTCTGCGTTTTCAACTCGCTTGGTCAATTGGTTCTCTATACAACCAAGCCCGTTAGTGGCAACCTGCTCGGCGTCGTTCTCTGCACAGACAATATCCTAGATGAGTTAGACATCCATCTTGTACCGTGCCCAGTCTCCAGTGATCATCTCAGCATCCAACTTTTGCTGCCACTTAACGTCGACCGAGGACTACCAGAGGAGAGATTAAATTTTATCAATGTTAACTATGACAGCGTTGTGTGGCAAGCTTAGTTAGCATGGATTGGGACCGAATGTTTGCTGGAGTGGGACCCCTGGATGCGATGCGCAACGTTTTCATTGAATACTTCTACGTTGTCGTCGAGGCCAATGTGGGCCCGCGTACCCGCAAACAGGCCGTCAACCCTGCAAGCTTTATCAAACGTCTACACAACAGTCTGTAGCACACAACGAATGACGCCCCCCAACGACGACTGCGGAAGAGGTTCGAGGCAGGCTTGACACGACAGCGATGTCAGGCTGAGCAGGCCGTAGCAGAATCCGAAGATGCTGCTCGTTTTTTTTATATGCTTCAATTCTTCAGCTAAAGGACGATCTATCTGTTCTCATTAATTCAGATTAACGGATCATTGATGATCGACGGAAAGCTGACCTGCTGTGTGACCAGTTCGAAGGAACATACCTGAACTCTACTCCCGTCACACCGCTCTCTTCTGTCCTATGCCCCGCTAACACCCAACAGGTTACCCGTGGTGGGTCACCCATCACGATGTGGATGCATCAGAGAAACGGGTATTTAAGGTGCTCCAAAGCCTTGATCAGCCAGTTTCTGAAAATAGAAGAAGATTGATCAGTCAGTTTCTGGAATTGCTCCCCGCTCTGTTCCCTAAGAGGGCAGCAATATCCGTGGCATGTCCCCTAAGCAAGATCTTCCGAAGGTCACTAGAGGAACGACGTGTACCATCGCTCTATCGCAAGCCTTGGTTTGCTCCTGTCCACAAAAGTGGGGCCAAAACTGACCCGGCCAACAAGCGCGCTGTCTCCCTCACAGCGGTGACATGCAAGGTTCTGGAGACAATCGTCTGCTCTGCCATCCTGAGCAGTCCTGAGCAACAGAATCTGCTAAGCGGCACGCAGTTTGCCTACTGCAAGGGCCGGTCGACCACCGATTGTTTGCTTACGTTCTTCCGCCACGCAGGCCGATGGATTAGTGAGGGACTCCCTGTAGACGTCATCATCATCAATCAACATTTCTGATTTTTTGAGGGATTCGACTTTCAGAGTGAAAGGCGGGGTGGCATTGTCGAGAGAAGATAGTGTTTTTAAGGAAGCCTCTTATTTATGTTTTTTTTCGGTCAGGTCAAACCATCATACCTAAATCGGTTAAATATGTCATATACGCCGATGCTATCAAGCTTATATGCCTATTCGCGATGATACTTATGCAAACGTGCTGCAATGTGTACTAAACGACTGCGTTGTACGGTCGTCGAAGATGAGTCTAAAAGTACCCGCCCACAAGTATGGAGTACTGCATTTTGGTATTAGAATTACTAAGCATAACTACGTGTTAGACGGCCTAGTTCTGACAAAAATGAAGTATGCGAAAGATCTTGGTGTACGTTTCTCGACATCCTTGACATTCACTGAGTAGGTTACACATGTTGCCGCAAAATTTTCACTTTTGCACAACTGGAAACTTCGTGCGTTTGTTGTAAGAAGTGCTTCTACCTATTTAAAACTGTACACATCACATGTTGTGCCACTATTAATGTGTGGATGCCAGGTGTAGAACCATCCAAGAATGAGTGATCTTGGATTACTGGAAGGAATGCAGCGTCGCTTTCTATGAAGGGTTGAAAAGCGGTGTCGTCCTCGAGCTTAAATCCGTGGCCGGGCGGTTTAATAAGCTGGCATAAGACAGCCTGATTAAAAACGAGGAATTGTTTGACGTAATGTTGGAAATTCAAGCTACGTCGAGTCGGGCAGGGGTTGTCATTAGGCCTCCAACCCAGACTATCACGGTAAAGTGTCGCATCTGTATACATGGAGACTTGTGAAGCATTGAACCAATGAGAACTAAAATTGTTGTAATGCAAATTTGTGCAATAAACTAATTTGTGTACATGTTGTGAATGATATTATACACCCCTTTATGATCAGTAAAAGAGCGTTTCAATCAAATGTTTGTCATGCTTCTTTCTGATGTCGTTTATAAGGACCTCTCACAGATGTTCCTCCCACCCTGCATATTAGGTTCGATGAAAATCGAAAACTCTTATAACTTCGTTTGTATCCGCTTGCAAATCCTTTTCGATTATGTTAGTTATAGTATGAGCTGATAACCTATGACCCTTACAATATATTTATATATACCGGACTATGCCTTTAACTGACGGCTATTACAATCCACGGGGTCTGCTTACTCATATATAAACGACAACGTCGCAACAATGCAATGATGGCAGAGGTGCACTCTTTTATTGACAAAAAACGTAGTCGCATTTTAAACTAGGCGCATTTTTTTTCGCAAAACGCGACCGTGGTGCTCGCTCTGTAAAACACCCATCCTACCGTCGTTTCGCCTCAGAGCTCGTTTGCAAACACTATTCGTCGTCGTCTGATTTATGTTTAGGATGGGTATAATTTTTTTAACGCTATGGTTTTTTATTTACCAGGTCACTCACATGGCACCTCTCTGAATGTATAATATCAAACCAAAAGGAAATCGCTGACGGCAATTACTTCTCCATGAAGGTTGCTCTTCTGGCCTGTGCGATTGCCAGATACCATAGTGTCTTTGCGTCGGCATGAAATTGTTTCGTAAGCGCCCTCCTTAACAAACCAGGTTCCCAATATGTTGTACCCGATATGAACGACTTTGTTATGGCCCGTTTCACTCGGTTCTTCACCGCCAAGCGGCCTAATTGTGTATTCGTGATCATCTACAACGCATATACAACCATCGGGATAGTCCGTGCCATAACGCTCTCCAGGTTTAACAGCAACACTTCTTTCCGTTGTAACATTGATCACAAACTCGTCTTGGAGCACAACGATAAGATGCCCGGCGGTGTCGTGGTGAGCGCTTATGAGCTCCCATTTTGGATGGGAAAACTTCAAAACAAACTCTCGTGTTTGGTCGTTCCATTCGAACAGCTCTTCTCGGTTGGTCGTTTCATCCTTAGAGATTACGAGTAGTTGACTGCATCGCGAACTGAAAAATTTAGAGGTCCCGAAGATGATCTTAGGGCAGGCGTCAGACAGAAGATCCTTTGTGAGCACGCAACCGCTAGACGTCTGGTATACCACGTATCGCCCCAGCGACAAGTGGAATCTTTTTACTTGAGCCTCAAATGGGCAGAATTGACTGCCGAACAGATTGACAGGCAACCATTTACCTTCATGAAGGATCGCCGTAATGTTCTGTCCCTGAATATTTTCCATGAGAGCGACAGTGGCTTCTTGTTTGAAGAATGGAATATCTAGTGGGGCGTATGCCACGGTCTTTCGCTTGAAAACTATGGTCTTCACTGACTCGAACAGGCGGCTGTCGCAAACGATCATCTCTCCGGCAACATTTGTCCACTAAACGGGCATACTGCACCGATGTGCGTACTGGCAGAAATCGCACAAGAGCTCCAACGACACTGATGATGGTGTCCGCTGAAATTTCGTCTGGCACAACGATATCATTCGCTGCCCGAGCGCAGTACGCCTGAAAGTCTTCCCACTCGATTTTGCAGGCAAACGCCATTATTTCAAAGACATCATCGATGCGGCTGCACTCGACGCCCTTAAGAAATTCTTGAAAGATTACACTGCTGTTATCGGAAATGTCCACAAACGTGTCCTGCAATTCGGGCTTCTTGTCGAAGACCTCTTCGAAGAAGGGGCATCGACTCAAAGCTTTTCGTGGTACGTCGTAAGTAGTGCCGTCTTTGCTTACAAGTCTACATGGCAGACATGCTAAGTCGCTCAATTCCTGAATGACGTTTTCCATGGTCGTTTGGTTATTTACGCACTGCGTTGGTGCGACCGTGCCGGTATCACGAGACAATCTCTACTCAGCGGATGCCGGTTGGCTATCTGCAAAGCATAAAACACCGGTATTGTTCTTTTGTAAGTGCGGTAGACACACGACATGTTATCCAGTAATGACATACTAAAAATGGTCCGAAGCAATAGTGAAGCAACTACTTTTACACGTAAGAAAACTTTTATATTGAGCGCTCCTTGACGATACATAGTGTGCTAAGCTCGGTGAACGCCAATCTACCTTCAGATATGCACTCGTTACAAGAATTGTTCCTTGTTAATTGGTTTTGAGTTGTTTTTTTAATATACTACATTTTTAAATATATGACAATTCATATCAGAGGATTGCAATGCATTAGTCATCCTCATAAAGAATCTGTGTCACCTAAATTAAGCGCGTAGATTTAAATCGGCAGTGGAAAGACCTTTACCACAAACTCACCATGCACGGGTTTTCACAAACATCAGATCGTTATCAAAGTCGAACAAGAAAAAACTACAAAAGTTCCACTTATATGTAAACGTATTAGTAAGTGAATTCGACCAGCTCCGCTAGTAGTTAAGGAAACCAGGAGAATATTGAAGAATACAGCATGAGCAACATGACTTACTTGGACATAGGAGATTATCGCAGTGTTTCACGAATGAAGCGCCTTCGGCGATCTATCGGCGACCTTCTGTCCAGTTTGTTCGTTGTCCGTTGCTTTCGATCGATAACCAAGCTATGGCGTATCCCGACCTGTACAATTGTCGTGCGGAGAGCAGCGACCCGTCCAGGCTGATGCAGCCCTACGCATGCAATGAGCGCCTGGTACCTGTTACAAAAACATGTATGCAAACACGTACGACGTATTTACTTGCTGCACTCGTTACTCGTTCGACGAATGATCGAAATGCTATTTTAAGTGCATGGCCAACAAAATCAAAGTCAACAACCATATTATTGTGACGAAGCCCTCCACAGTACAGCAACAGTGCACCCGTGCACTACGTCGTCTACAGAGACTACGGCGCCAGTAAGACGACTGGCAATGCGACAACAGACGAACCACAGTGTCGCATGTTCACCACTACAACGACCAAGAAAGGTATCATCTACAGCCATAACACCATTGCCACAGCAATAGCAACAGCGACAGCAACAACAACACCGACGTAGACCCCATACTTAGACCGCGCAGCAACATGCCAGCTAGGTCGCCTCTATGTCAATGCGTCATAGCCACAACGTATGGCAAGCCTATACTTATCGTTGTTCTGCATGTCTGTTCTACGAGGGAGGAGGGCTTGTGCTGTTTAAGTACATTGCCTTTTGCATTCTCTCTGTGTTCCACTTAGTAGGTGTGTGAAAGTTCGAACATGAAGAAATATACAACCGTGTATGACCTTCCGTTCATTATCGTAGCGTTGCTAGTTACGCCAAGTGAACTGGCGAATGTAGCCTCAGCATGACGGGTACTCACGAGGCAACACGAGGAACTTAGGAGCGATGAACGACAACTCACGACGTACGTCTGACGCGTAGTGCGGCGGAACAGAGAATGAATGTTAGGCCATGTTTCCTCGGCCTATTTATCCATTCAAGGGGCAGCGTAGCGTTCGTATTCTTCCACATCTTGAATGTCGCTCCTGTTCTCTTCGCTGATTCGTCGGTTCAAAATGCGCACTATAATAGCGTGCCTCGGATTTGGTGGTGACACCGCCATAGGTCAGGTATGTAGGTCTGATGATGATGATGCTGTCAATGTTATGGTTGTGGCGGCGCGACAGGTCGGCGATGGTGAACGTGCCTTGTTGTCGTTAGTATGCAGCCAGCTGCGCGGAATTTCGTGACAGAATTGTTTATGGCGGTCTCGATGTTGTGGCTGGGGACGGTTCCTTGGTAGTCGGGTTGCACGATGGATGCTGATGTGCTCGGTTGGCTGTAGTGTAGTCGTCTTACAGAATTGTGTATGACCGAGCTGATATTCTGTTACTGTGTTGTGTCTAACTTCGTCACAATATGACGACTAGGGAATGAGTCAATTGAACATAACATCCTTGGCGGGAAAGCAGCGATTTAGACCTGTCGGAGTACCCCAGCTTTAGGACCAAATGTTAGAAAAGTCTAGGTCGATATCACAAATAAGAAGTTGTCCCAATGGAAGACAAATACTCAGTAGGTATTGGAGGATACATTGATTATATGGATGCGTAGGTAACACATATGCTGCCGCTCTAAGTGCCTCTAATATAAAAAGGTGACATGTGTATTTAGGTATACATTCCAAGCGAATAATAAATCAATCAATCAATATGATGACTACAAACTACTGGAAGAGCCCATGTTGTAGAAACAGATACTTCGTTACTGGGTTTGCAATGCATGGATTTCATATGAAGATATGTATACGAAATGGGTGGCATGAGATATCAACCGAGTGTGAATGCAACCTATGCGGAAACCTATGTGGTCTGTATCATCTCCAACAGTGTACAAAAGCAATATCGCCAATGAAGGTTACTTAGCAGAGCTGTTGCACATATGTGCATAAACCAAATATTGGTTAATAAACAATACATTCAAATCAATCAATATGAAGTACCATATTTTCAACGCATCTTTGTCCTATGAGGTCTACCTACTGCAAGTAGATTCGATTGCTCGATTTGTTGCGGCAAAAAACTGACGACATTTGCACTTATACAGTTTGCTTCCAAACAGCGGCCCATACATAGGTTAATTTAAAGAACTGTTAAAAAGTAACCTTTGCAACGTGAGCACCATTTGCAAGAGCAGACATCTGGTGGACTGCTAGTTATAAACTAGCACATACCCTTTGCAAGGGTGCAAAGCAACAAGATTTAAATTCCTCGTGAGAAAACCTGTAATATCTGTAACGCATCTCTTGCAATCGAACTATAGATAGATAGAGTTCTATAATTTTCATAAGTGCTTTACATTTGTACAGAAATTCACGGCTTCCGAAAGCCATTAAATAGCTCATATATTTTAATATTTATCTCTTTATTGCATGTCTCCTTATCATTTCGTATATTGTCATTACGATTATAATCGTATTTGGATAATTAGAGTAAGGTACCTAAATAGTATTGTTTTGCACCATGTTTAAATAGTGTCAAAGAACAAGTTGCGCGCACATCTGGGTCTTGTTATCCAATATGTGGAACTGAAGTTCGATATTGATGAACGAGATTGGTTATATAAAGCTACAAGACGAGACTGTGTGTGTGTGTGGGATTTACTGGTGTTCATGGTTGATGCCCAGTGCAAAGGTTTTAGCAGGTTGGAATAAATCCCCATTAAGATTCGCTTAATCTCAGTAACAAAAAAAAGCTTTCTTTGCAGAGGGTAGGGCAGAATTGACATTTCTACGAATTTATGACACAAGGATTTTGTAAAAATTAATACTTTTTTTGGAAGACTGTTACAAAATGCCGGTGAAACGCACTTCATCGCCTAAACTCAATGAGAGTGAAGCGCCGGTTTTATCGGTATTAGCGTCAGCCGATCGCCGGGCAATTGACCGCATTGGTGGAGTCATAACGACAGACAGTCTCGCAGCTTGCATTATTGAAAGTCGAGAAAAGCGCGCCGCATCGAGTCCAGTCGAAGACGTGCAAATAAAATATTTGTGTGTACTGGGTATTTCCAAACATACCCGAGAAAGTTCTACCTGGAACTAGGAGCGGAATTGATAGTCTGCAAAAATGTTACGTACGCAAAATCTGGAAAAACTTGTTCTCTCGTCCCCTGAAGTAATTACCTAAAGTGTAATCCTGGGAGTTACAATACAAACACCGGGGAAAGTCCGATTGTGGTTGGTTGAAAATTGGTGTATTTACCTGTTGTATGTAGCCACAAGCACTACACGATTCAATTGTTCAGAACAGCTGTTTTGTAAATTTGAAAAAAAATAGCCGTGGCGAGCCAAAACCAAAATTCTAGATATCCATCGTATTGTACTGTCAATATTCTTATGATTATTGCTATTTCTCCTGTTCTCAGCGAAATGGTGAGAACATGTTTAAAAAAGCGTAGGTATCGTATTCAAAGGTGTTGTGCGATGCAAAGTGCGAGTTGTTTCAATGAACGGAAATATTTGGGTAGAAAGATACAATTACCACAGTAACGTATTCAATATCTCCAGAGCATTATTTTTATGGCACTAGAACACGCAGATGATCACATTCATACAATAGATGTAAATGTAACTGAGGGTAAAATCTTTACGGCGCTCTATAAAAGTGTGTCCGCCACTTGGCGTGCTTCGTATGCAATTGCAAGGTGAATCAATGCAATTAAAAAGTAAGTATCTATCAAGATATATATATATATATATATATATATATATATATATATATAAATTTACTTTTTTTGTAACTTTTGTGGTTATATATATATATATATATATATAGCACTCGGTCCAGTAAGATTGAAAAGTGTATTTGTTTAAGATCATTAAATCTAACAGGTGAAATTTTTTTTTAGCTAAAATGTGTTAGGCGCAGAATGAGGAATAGAAGACAGAATATATATACATATATATATATATATATATATATATGGGCATTTTTAGATGTTATTACTGTTACAAGTAGCTATATAGCACTCGGTCCAGTAAGATTGAAAAGTGTATTTGTTTAAGATCATAAAATCTAGCAGGTAAAATCTTTTTTTTAGCTGAAATACCTCAGGTGCAGAATGGAGAATAGCAGACAGAACATATATATTTATATATAACATGAGCTTTGCACGGTGTCTTTCTCTGACAAATCTGAGTAATATAGGACGAAGTGCTATGTACGTGCAACACCTTAAGCAAACATTTGGTAGAGTGAAACTGAACTTAACACTATACCTCTATGGCGTCCCGGCTACGACGTTGTGGTCAAATACTTTAACTATACATATAACTACACACAGCATACATTGGCGAACAAATCACGCTACGAGGGTGTCTGAGGCATCTTTACGTTTCATTTGCCTAATTGCTGCTCCGGAAAATGGCCTATTCAAGCGTTTTTCGGCCATGGATGGCCCTCGTCCAGCCTTTGCACGTAAATTGAATAATATCGGTGGTTAGCTCAAATATCATGTTTTTTTTATATACATACACATAACACATTACTTAAAATTCATACTTCCCCATTAGATGAAGGCATTGTTTTAGAAAGCTTTTTTTCTGAGGTACTATTAATAATGACGCTTAAATGGGCGCCTGAGAACTCATGATTTGGATTAACTAGTTATCCTGTTACAAGATGCTGGCTCTATGCATAGATTTCTTGATGGCGTGGTAAGAGATGCGCTTTTATGGTAGTGTGGGTTTGGCCGAAGTTTATGTATAGCAACTTGTAAATATACATATACGTAGAAATTCGATAAACAGATTTTAGGGGCTCAGTTAAAGCAACGCATGATCTTTCTAATCGAATAGAAGGGAGACGAATTACTTTTTTAGAAGTGGCGTGAAGCATGAGGAGATGTTTTACTAATAGAGCTGTCCGGACATCATTTTTTCCAAAATGTAGAATTTCGAGACAATTATTTGTTCGATACAAAACACGAGTATACCGGCATAATAGGAAAAAATCACTGAAAGCTATGTCAAACACCTCCAATGGCTAGCTTAAGGGAAACAGTCGTTTCCAACTAGGTTTTTAAAAATAGAGATCCTGTGATGTCTCTTAAGTCTGTCTTTATGCTCTCTCGTTTGCCAACTGATGATATTTATCTAATAAAATGTAAGTGAAAGCAATACTTCAAATGGACGAACATCGGATTAAGACTCATGGATGGTAATAGCTTTTCTAGTAGGCTTTCGGGGAGCGACCCAACACCGTTCATCGTGAACGCTTGAATACTGATCAAATGTTGTTTGGCTTTATCGAACTTTTCACTTGTTTTATTTTTATCGAAAGACCGTTGAACTGATTACTGAAATCTGCCGATCTGTTTGTCGAAGGCCGAGTTACGGAGGTTTCGCCCTATGCAGCGTCATATATAAGATCACCTCCTTATTTGTGTATACCTGTTTGTACCTCATTATTTGTCACACAATTATATGACTGATGTAGATATCGTGTAACAGCAGAAAGAATGGGGGCCGACCAGAAATACTAAGACAGAAACAGTTTTAAAATAAATTGTACGCTGCGTATAAAAAGGTTTTAAGAACAACCAAATAACATAAACTGCTTTTGTAGATCTTAAGACTGCTTTTGATTGCATCCCTCGTGATTGCCTCTTAACAATAGTTTGAGGTTATTTTATTATTATTATAATACGAGTTATACATATTACGATATTCAATCCTCTTTGAAGTATTCTATCACACACAACTACAACCTTATCAAGAATGGCGGGTACCTTTCTTATCTTTTCCTTATGAACAACAGGATCCAGCTGACCAGTTTATATTCATACTTTATGTTAATCTAGACTAAGTAGGGTGTTAAGCAATTAAGGAGCCACCAGCACGTTTTAGACGGATACTGTTGCAGCAACAAATAACTAGCTTTGTTAATCAATGATTGGTTCGCGTATTGGTCGCGCCTATAGGAAAACACACATTCACATTACATATCTATTCATGTTATTCATCACCGTTCCAAAAGCCGAGTTAACGGAACTGCTCTACGACATCGTTGGAGGTGATATAAATCATACTGTTGTCTGAAGATATACGCAAATTAGCTTGTTAACACACCACACCGAGAAAATTTGATTTTGCAGTAGCGGAGCAGGAGCGCAATTAAAATTGATCTATACTAATTTCGCGCTAGGCTGAAAATAAACAGGCTTACTACAAACGCGACAAAGACAAAAGTTCTGCGATTTAGTCGGGAATGGAAACACGTCCGGTAGCTAACGATAAGCACATTCGAATTGCCAACGGAAACCTGTAACTGATTGATAATTTGAAATATTTGGGAGAAACTTTAACCAGGATTGGCATTGAACGAAACATTTAGAAGAACAGAAAGCAAAAGCGCGGCAGCAATGATGCTTCGTATCCATTTTGGAGGAAGCAGACATCGAGGCCGCTATGAGCTTCTTTAGAAACAAAGTGAGACCTAAAGTATGGTGCCACTTACTGTTTTCGCACTCACGCTCGCACTTTATTTAAGTGCACAACATTTTAAGGAAATTGATAAGATTAAAGGCTTTTTCATCAAACGGGTCACTGAACAAATCACGCCCGCAACGCTAGCACTCTAAAAAGAACTTTAGCAATATGAACTTTCGTTTTTAAAAACATTTACTGATGGGCTGGCATTCAGGAGAGGCCGATAAAAGGGTCGTTTAAAAAGCAAGCACTATTAGGGCGAACTTCTTGGTTTGGCTATACCAGCACATATGCTTGAAGAGATATTGCTTGGAAATAGGCAACTGCATACGTAGAAATTGTGGAAAAACAACATTGACAAATATAATATGCTGTATTGTACGGAGTTGGTTACTACCTCCGTTGCAAAAGCAGTGACAGATAAATTGTGCAATTGTGATGAATTGTAACTTTTACTCCCCATTATGTTTCAACACATTGGTATGTCCGGTATCTCTATCGATCAATTCGCTTTTTCGCATCAGCACATTTTGAAAAGCGATTTCAGACCAGCTCCCTCGGTGTAACCCTTGTTGATTTTATTCCGATTTCTAAAGTGACACTAAATAAGAAAAAATACTAAAGAAGTCCAAAATATTACTAACATTGATTCTGTCCGTATTTTACTTGATGGGTGTAAAAAGTGGAACATGAAGCAATGGCTGCAACCCAGATGGCGATACTACAAACCGTAGTCCAAAAAAATTAAGACATACACCTTAACATAGGATGGCCCATACTTATAGAGAAAAACGCGACGGGATATCACTACCAGTCAGCCTAAAAAGAGCTTTTTGGTCAAGTAGAAGACAACCGTCACCTATACAGTGCAGTGAATACAAAGTGCAAATTATGTGAAAATTCTGTTATTCAGGGGATTTTAGTGCCAATGCTTCAATTTTTGCCAAACAAATAATTGTTAATGATTGTTCGATAAAGAAATGTTTACAAGAGTAACCTTTGCAATATGAGCACCGCATTGCAAGATCAGACTTGATTGACTGCTAATTATGAACTAGCATCGATGATTACTGTACTAAATATAGTAGGACAATTATGCGCTTAGTCTAGGTAAGACGAGCTTAGCGTCAAAAAAGCGTCAAAGAAAATGTCATACTAGACACGCAAGTAAAGTAGCAGTGTCTCACAGGCAGGCATTAGGGTAGCAGTTATCTGCATACAAAACGGACTAAGCGGCCAGTAAAGCGATAAAAGGGCTCACAAACCTGTACGTCGAGAAATTAATTAAATAATTTAGGATTCTTAACTTTTTAGTTCTGGGGTGGGGCAATGTGGTCAGAATTATCCGTGGTGCCTGACAGGAAATAATCGAAAATATCGTTTATATCGTAGACAAGTGGATAAGGCAAAACATGACGTATAGTTGTACACAAAGCAAAGTGTACTATGCAGTGATATGTCCAAACTCAATACCGAAGCGAATTCCATAAGAATATAGCATATTAGAAACCAGCGGCCATATGGAAAAGCTCTTAAATTGTCGTGCCTGAAAGCAGCTTTCAGATTCCAAAACCTGTCGAGCCCGGAGGCGTGGTGGCATGCGTGTGCGCCTCGCGACCGAAGCAGACACATAGGAGGTGCGCGGGTTCGAGCCCCACCGTTGCCCCACATTTGTATTTTTGGGGATCGTCTATGAAGCAATGCGAAAAGCAGTCGAAAACCACGGACGTTAAATCTTGGCTGAGAGTCAGCCCCGAAAGGATTTTTTTTCGATTCCAAAACCTGGAGCTCAAGCAAGGCCTTTGCTAGCAATGGGGCAAACTTGATGTCTTCTACCTGCGACCGACAGTCGATAGCATTCTAAGGCGACTACGCGCATGTGCGAAAAGAACAAAGATGGATAGGTCATCTGTCAAGTGTAATCACAATAATATATACACACACAAACTTATATAATCTAATCTTGCACAATGTCGACATTTTACTGATTTAAAAACTAAGAACAATTGTTTTCAGCATTTAGTTCATTTATTACACGTCTTCTAAAAACACCGACCCGCTCCGTATTTCGGAGGTCCTGCGAGAGCTCGTTCCATACTTTTGGCAGCATGCAGGCTAGAGAATGCTGCGTTAAGGTCAACCTAATAATACCTATAATTTTAGTGATATATATATCTTTTTTCAAAGTCATGTGCCCAATAAACTAAATGTTCGCCATGATTGTATCCGATGTCGTTTAAAATGACTTCTTAAAGTTGTTGCCGTATTTATGGCCCACCTTGTACATTAGGTTCGACGTGATGAAAAATTAAAAACTCTTTACTTCGCTCGTATTCGCTCGCAACTCCTTTACGAATAAGCTAGCTATTAGCGTCTTTCAAATCGTTAACACTTGCTAACTATATATGACCCTTACAATATATTTATATACACCGCGCTATGTCTTAAATGTACGGCTATTGCAATCGACTGGGTTCACATACTTATACGAGCGACAACATGGCAACAATGCAATGATGACACCAGTGCATTCTCTTACTAAAACAATGTTTTTTTTTAAAATGTAAGCGCATATTTTAAAAAAAAACCCGACTGTAATCGCTCTATGAACTACCCATCCTAAATGTAGCGTTATTTCGCCTCAGAGCTCGTTTGTAAACACTATTCGTCGTCGTCTGATTTATGTTAAAGATGGGTATTCTTTTTAACGCTATGGTTTTAATTTACCAGTCATTTCACATGGCGCCTCTTTGACTGTATAATATCAGACCAAAAGCACATCGCTGACGGCAATCACTCGCCCATGAAGGTTGCTCTTCTGACCTAGAAGATCGCCGGATGCCAGAAGGTCTTTGGGTCGGCACGAAATCGTTTCGTAAAAGCCCTTTTCAACATGGCAGGTTTCCAATATGTTGTACCCGAAATGATCGACTTCTTCCTGGTCGTCTTCATTTTCGGTTTCTTCCTGATCGTTCTCACTTTCGGTTTCTTCCTGATCGTTCTCATTTTCGGTTTCTTCCTGATCCGTTTCACTCAGTTCTTCATCGTCGTGGGCAGGCGCCCCAATTGTATATTTCTCATCATCTACAACGCATATACAACCATTGGGATAGTCCGTGTCATAACGCTCTCCAGGTATAACAGCAATACTTTTCTCAGTTGTAACATTGATCACAAACTCGTCTTGCAGCACAACGATAAGATGCCCGGCGAAGTTGCGGCGAGCGCTTGTGAGCTCCCATTTTGGATGGGAAAACTTCATAACAAACTCTCGTGTTTGGTCGTTCCATTCGAACAGCCCTTCTCGGTTGGTCGTTCCATTCTTAGAGATTACAAGTAGTTGATTGCATCGCGAGCTAAAAAATGTGGAGTTCTCGAAGATCACTTTAGGGCAGGCGTCAGACAGGAGATCCTTCGTGAGCACGCGACCGCTAGACGTCTGGTATACCACGTATTGCCCCAGTGACAAGTGGAATTGTTTTACTTGTGCCTCGAATGGGCAGAATTGACTGCCAAACAGATTGACAGGCAACCATTTACCTTCATGAAGGATTGCCGTGATGTTCTGTCCCTCAATATTTTCCAAAAGAGCGACAGTGGCTTCTTTTTTAAAGAATGGAATATCTAGTGGGGCATACGCCACGCTCTTTCGCTCGTTAAGTATGGTCTTCACTGACTCGAACAGGCGGTGTCGCAAACGATCATCTCTCCGGCAACATTTGTCCACTAAACGGGCATACTGCACCGATGTGCGTACTGGCAGAAATCGCACAAGGGCTCCAACGACACTGATGATGGTGTCCGCTGAAATTTCGTCTGGCACAACGATATCATTCGCTGCCCGAGCGCAGTACACCTGAAAATCTTCCCACTCGATTTTGCAGGCAAACGCCATTATTTCAAAAACATCATCGATGCCGTTGCACTCGACACCCTTGAGAAAATCTTGAAATATTATACTGCTGTTATTGGAAATGTCCACAAACGTGTCCAGCGAATCGAGCTTCTTTTTGAAGACCTCTTCGAAGAAGGGGCATCGACTCAAAGCGTTTCTTGGTACGTCGTAAGAAGTGCCGTCTTTGCTTACAAGTTTACATGACAGATTTTCTATGTCGCTCAATTCCTGAATGATGTTCTCCATGATCGTTTGGTTATTTGACCCACTGCGTTGGTGCAACCGTGCCGAAATCACGAGACTATCTCTACTCAGCGGATGCTGGTCACCTATCTGCAAAAACATAAAAAGCCAGTATTGTCTTTCTGTAAGTACGGTAGACGCACGACATGTTGTCAAGCATACAGAAAATTGTTTGAAGCAATAGTGAAGCAAATACTTTTACACGCAGAAAGAACTTTTATGTTGAGCGCTTCTTAACGATCAAAGGGTATTACATAGCGTGCTAAACTCGGCTAACACGAACTCAATCTTCTTTCAAATATGCATTCGTTACAATAATTGTTCCAAAGGTTTTTTTTATGTTAAATTTCTAAATATAAGACAATCCATAACAGGGGATAACAATGCCTTAGTTATCTTCATTACAAATCTGTGTTGCCTGTTTTTTAGTTTCTCTCATTCACATATTCGGCTGACTATAGTCCATTACCACAGTCACCTCAATTAAGTGCGTAGGTTAAAATGCAGTGCAAAGATATTCACCAATAACTTACCATATGTCACTATGCCCGGTTACTTCATAAATGTCCGACCGTTATCAAAATCGAACAAAAAATATCTAGGCCGTTTACCTCTGTTGTTTTTCCGATTCATCGGCACATACATACGGAAGTATCTTAACAAAGCGGAACGAGCACCACGACAACCCTCGATGCGGCCAACTCTCTTTACAAAAAGCCACAATAGTTCCACTTTTAAGTAACCCATTACTGAGTGAATTCGACAAGCTCCGCTAGTAGTGAAGGAAACCAGGGGAACATTGAATAGTATAGCATGACCAACATGACTTACCTGGACATAGGAGGTTGTTGCAGTGTTTCACAGGTGAGGCGCCTCTGGCGATCTATCGGTGACCTTGTCTGCTTCTGTTTTGTTTGTTCGTATTCCTTTGGTTCGATCGCTAACCAAGCTATGGCGTATCCCGACTAGTATAATTGCCGTGCAGAAAGCGACCCGTCCAGGCTGAGGCAGCTCTACGTGCAATGAACGCCTGGTACCTGTTACAAAAAACATGTATTCAAACACGTACGACGTATTTACTTGCTGCACTCATTACTCGTTCGACGAATGATCAAAATGCTTAATAAGTTCATGGTCAACAAACATATTGTGACGAAGCCCTTTACAGTACCGCAACAGTGCACCTGTGCACTACGTCGTCTGCACAATACGGCGCCAGTAAGACGATTGGCAATGCGACAACAGACGGCAACGACAACGACAACAGCAACGACAACGACAACAACAACAACAACAACAATGACAACAACAACAATGACAACGACAACAACATAGACCCCATATTTAGAAGACGCAGCAACCTGACAGCTACGTCACAGCACGTCGAAGCACCAATGCCGCCTCCATGTTAATGCGCCATAACCACAACATGTGGCAAACCTATACTTATCGTTGTTCTGCATGTATGTACCACGAGGAAGGAGAGCCTGTGCTGTTTAAGCACATTGCTTTTCGCATTCTTTTTGTTTTCCACTTTGTAGGTGTGTGAAAATTCGAACACGATGGAATATACAACCGTGTCTGACCTTCTGTTCAGTATCGTAACGTTGCTAGTTACGCTAAGTGAACTGACGAATGTAGACTCAGCATGACGGGTACTCACGAGGCAACACGAGGAACTTAAGAGCGATGAACGACAACTCACGACGTACGTCTAACGCGTAGCGCAGCCGAACAGAGGATGAATGTTAGGCCATGCTTCCTCGGCCTATTTATTCATTCAAGGGGTTGCGTAGCGTTCGTATTCATCCACATCTTGATTGTCCCACCTGTTCGCTTTGCTGATTCGTCGTTTCCAAATGCGCACTATAATAGCGTGCAATGTCTTTGGCGGTGACGCCGCTATAGGTCAGGTATGTAGGTCTGATGATGATGATGCTGTCGATGTCATGGCTGTGGCGCGTTGTTGTCGTCTTACAGAATTGTTGATGACGGAGCTGATGTTGTGTTGCTACGTTGTGCCTAGCTTCGTCACAATATGAAGTACAATATTTTAATATATCTCTGACGTATGCGGTCTACCTACTGCAAGTAGATTCGATTGCTCGATTTGTTACGGCAAGAAAGCTGGCGACATTTGCACTTATACGGCATACTTGCGACCAGCGCTCCATATTTATCTTAAGTTGGAAAGCTTGGTTAAAAATGAAGTTTTGAAGCATGAACACCACATGTAAGAAAAGACATCTGGTGGACTGCTAGTTATAAACTTGCTCATAGCCCTTGCAGGTGCAAGGCAACATGCTTTAAATTCCCCGTGAGAAAACCTGTAATACCTGTAAAGCACCTCTTGCAATGGAACTATAGATAGATAAACGTGTACATTTTATAATTTTCTCAAATGGTGTACATTTGTAGAGAATCACGGCTCACGGCTCCCAAAAGCCATTAAAGGCTGGTTTAGAGTGTCTATAATACATGTCTTCTCATTATTTTGTATATTGTCATTACGATTATAATCGTATTCGAATGATTGCAGTAAGACACCTAAATAGTATTGCTTGACATTTTGTTTGAATATTGTCAATAGACAATATCAGACATGTGCGCATATCTGGGATCGTGTTCTAATATGTGTAACTGAGGTTTGATATTGATAAACGAGATTGGTTATATGAAGCTGCAGACAAGATGAGACTGTGTGTATGTGTGATTTACAGATGTTCATGGTTGATGCCCAGTTCACGTTTTTTCGTGTTTTTGTTCAAGCAGATTGGAATATATTTCCATTAAGATTTGTTTGATCCTAGTAACCAAAAAAATCTCTATTTGCAGAGGGTAGGGCGGAAACGACATTTCTACGAACTAATACCACACGTATTATTTTTAAATTAATTAAATAATAATGTTTTAAAAAACGTTTACAAAATGCCGGTAAAACGCACTTCACCTGCCTAAACTCAATGAGAGTGAAGCGCAGGTTTTGCCGGCATCAGTGTCAGCCAATCGCCGGACACGTGAACGCATTGATGAAGTCATGAAGACGGACGGTTCCGCAACTTGCATTGTTAAAAGTCGACAAAAGCGCGCTGCATCGAGTCCCGTCGAAGACGCGCAAATTAAATATTTGCGTGTACTGTGTATTTCCAAACATACCCGAAAAAGTTCTACTTGGAACTAGGAGCGGAATTGATAGTCTGCAAAAATCGTACGTACGCAAAATCTGGAAAATTTGTTCTCTCGTCCCCTAAAGTAATTACCTAAAGTGTAATCCCGAGAGTCACCACACACACACCGGGGAAAGTCCGACCGTGCTTGGTTGAAAATTGGCGTATTTATCTGTTGTGCGTAGCCACAAGCACTACTCGATTCAATTGTTCCGAAGAGCTGCTTTGTAAATTTGATGCCGTTCCTGATTGCAGATGCCGTTCTTGACGTTGCAGCGATGGCTATTCCTGTTGTTATTACTATTCTTGTTAGAGATTTTTCCTCTGTTAAAATCTGGTTAATGTTCTTCCTAACGTGGGTTCCGTCGTTATCCTGGTCCGATTTGTCGTTTCTGTTGCTATCGTTTTGCTTCGATAAACACGTTTCATTTCAATCAACACAGACATAGATTATGTACTACTGTTACTAATATGACAATGATAATATCTAGCACGTTGTGAGAATCATGTATTCACAAAATAAAGGAATTGATGCAACTGTTTTTATATTAGCCGTGAAGGGCTAAAATCAAAGTTCCAGATATCCATAGTACCGTACTGTCAATATTTTTATGATCGTGGCTGTGTCTTCTGTTCTGAACGAAATGGTGAGAACTCGTTTAGAAAAGCATAGGAATCGTATGCAATGATAACGTGCGAGTTGCGTCAATAAAAGAAAACGTTTGGGTAGAAAGATACAATAGCCACGGTATGTATCCAGTATCTCCAGAGCAATATATTTATAGCACTAGAACACGCAGATGATCAAGCAAACACATATTATTCATACAATAGAGAAATATATATACAGGGTCATTCATATTGTTGTGTTCTTATTGCGAGGTTTCGTAGAACTCGGCAAGATAATATTTTTTTCTAATGGAAGGAGGACACGGAAACGTCTTATTTAGGAGAGAGAGTGAAATTTATAAATGTAGTTATTCTGCCTTTTTTCTCCTACATAGTTGTGCAAAATCTACGTTTGCAAGAGAACCAGTGAACGCACGAAGGAACCGATTATACCGGCGTGTTCGGAGAAGACACTTCACTAGCTTGTATAGTGAAAAGCGAATAACCAGCTTAAGGAAAGTCATAAAAAGTCGATATGTTACATTAACGCATTTTCGTGAAAAACGTATTTTTTTTCATTACGTCGAAAAATGTACGTCCAAAAGACCACTCGCACGCAATAGAAAATTGAATGCCCACTAATTTCGTACCAAAGTGATGGTGCTGCGTTACGTAGTTAATTAATTATGACGTTTATTATCACCTTTGTTAAGTACATTGTAAAACTTGTGTTAGTATACACATGAATGTTCCGTATTAAAATATACATCGAGGACAATCTCCTTTCCGATGTACTCATGATAAAATAATACGCTATTGGGACCCCTCCATTAGAGCGAGACTCCCTAGCGAAGTCACTTCTGGGCATGACGCTGCGTGGTACCTGGCGCAAAAGTTCCCGCACCTACTGCAAATACAGGTATCACACGGGACATGAAAGCCTAATGTTCCGCAGAGAATGTGGTGATACCCATGAACCGCAAAACGTGTTACTTGGTTAAACGTTGGTCATTGCACTTGTATCATAGAATTCAGGGTCGATTTCTGCCATATTCCGCTCCCATAAGCTAACGAACTCTAAGTAAGCTGAAGTAGTCGGAAGGTCGAAACGTCGTTTAAGATCTTCTATAAAAAGCGGCGTGTGACCCAAAAGGTAAACTAATCTGTTTTCTGTTGAGCGGTGCAGCCCCATGACACGTTTGAGAAATACTGGCTTTATACGATCCAGCACCTCAAGCTGCAACGCCGAAAGTTACTCCCAGATACTCCAAAAAATCACTTGAATTCCGTATGCAGTGACCCTGTCCTTAAGGTGCTCTTTGAAGCATCGGCCGTTGGTAGGTAGTATCACCCCCAAGTACTTGAAGCTATTCACATACCCAAGGGTCGTTGACGTAGTTGTCAAGTAACAAAGCTTTTTCGACAGTCATAGTTGTTATGTTTTGCGTGCAACTTTTCACGTTCAGAACCCTAAAATTTTGCCAAGACGTTTCCGCCCCCTCCTTCCACTAGGAAAGATAATTCTCTTGCCGAGTTCTACCAAACCTTAAAATATGTACCTAACGTTCTCATACACCCTATGCAAGTATGCATGCCTTCGCTTTCGATATGGCTATCGAAAAAGCTTAGTGACTTTACAATTTCGTAACGCAGCACAATCACTTTGGTACAAACATGGTGGGCATTAAATTTACTATGGCGTGAGAGTGGTCTTTTGGGCATACATTTTTGGCCGTAATGGAAAAATGTAACGATTTTTCATGAAAACGCTTTAACGTAACATATCGACTTTTTATGACTTTCCTTAATCTGGTTATTCGCTTTTCGCTACGCAAGCTAGTTAATTGTCGTTAATTGTGAAGAATTTTGTTGTGAAGGCACTATACCTCTACGACGTCCCGGCTACGACGTTGTGGTCAGACACTTTAACTACACATATAACAACACACAGCATACGAGTACATTGGCGAAAAAATCCCTTTTGATTTCACATAGCCTCTGATTTCACACAATTTCTCAAGATGCAGGATGCTACGAAGGTATGTGAGGCATATTTTACGTTTGATTTACCTAATTGCTGCTCCGGTAAATGGCCTAATCAAGCATTTTTCAGCCATGGGTGCCCCTATTCCAGCTTTTGCACGTAATATGAATAATGTCGGTGGTTAGTTCAAATAAAATTAAAATTCATACTTCCATATTAGATTAAGGTATAGTTTTAGAGTTTTTTGTTTCTGAGGTACGAATAAGAATGACGCTTAGATGGTGCGCCTGAGGACTCAAAATACGCACCTACTAAATTCATATGAATTAACTAGTTATCCTGTTACCAGATGCTGACCCTATGCATAGATTTCTTGATGGCATGGTTAGATATGCGCGTTTGTGGTAGTGTGGATTTGGCCGAAGTTTATGTATAGCAACTTGTATATATACATATATGTAGAAATTCGGTAAACAGATTGTAGGTGCACAGTTAAAGCAACGCATCCTTCTAGTCGAATAGAGGGAGGCTAGTTACTTTGCTTAGAAGTGGCGTGAAGCACGAAGAGGTGTTCAACTAATAGAGCTCTCCAAACATATTTTTTTCAAAATGTAGAATTTTGAGACAATTGTTTGTTCGATGCAAAACGCGAGTATACCGGCATAATGGGAAGAATCGCTAAAAGCCATCGAACATTTTCAATGAATAGCTTAAGGGAAACAGTTGTCTCCAGATAGGCTTTCAAAAATAGAGATCCTGCGATGTCTCTTGAGCCTGTATTACAGTACAGATAAATACGTCCTTAAGCTCTCTCGTTTACCAACTGATGATGTTTATTTAATACAATGTAAGCGAAAAAATTACTTTAAATGGGCAAACATCGGGTTAATGTTTATGGATGGTAATAACTTTCTAGTAGGCTTTCGGCGAGCGACCCAAAACTGTTCATCGGGAATACTTGGATACTGCTCAAATGTTGTTTGGCTTTCTCAAACTTATAACTTGTTTTACTTTTAACAGAAGATCGTTAAACTGATTATTGAAATCTGCTGATCAGTTTACCGAAGGCCGACACGCACGAGACGTTCCACAGCAGAGGAAGTACGCGCGGCCGTCGAAAGCAAAACGAATAATAAAGTTCCATGCCCCGAGGCAGGCGTCTATGATTCGGAGAGCGGCAATACCACACATAGGACCAGTGCTCACGAATATGTTTAGTGACTGCATAAACAAAGGAAGGGTCCGTGAAAATTTACGTCAGGGCCTACGGACGTGTAGGCGTAAGGACCCTATTGACCCACAGAATTGCGGAGGTATCGCCCTAGGTAGTGTCATCTATAAGATGCTGATCTCACTATTTGTCACTCAGATATATGACTGATGCAGAAATCGTATAACAGCAGTATGAATGGGGCTCTACCAGGAGGACTGACAGGAACAGTTTTAAAATAAATTTTACGCTACGTATAAAAAGGTTTTAAGAACAACTAAATAACATGACTAAATTAAGACTGCTTTTGGTTGGGTCTCTCGTGATTGCCTTTTAACAATCGTTTGAGGCGATTTGAATATTATGATATTATAATACGAATTATAAGTATTACCATATTTAATCCTCTGCGAAGCGTCTATTACACAAGCGTTCTACAACATCATCAAGAATGGAGGGTACCTCATGAACAACAGGATCCAGCTGTCGGTGGGTGCAGCTTAAGAAGACACAGCTAGCCAATTTATCTTCATACTTTATGTTAATCTAATAAATCACACTGTTGCCCGAAGACGCACGCAAGTTAGCTTGTTAGCACAAGTACACCGAAAAAAGTTGTTCCTGCTGGAACGGTCAGACACGCACCTGAAATTATCTATAATAATTTTCCGACTGGTTGAAGGCAAACAGGCTTACTCTAAACGCGACAAAGACAACAGTTCAACGAGTTAGTTGGGAGGGATAACAATTGCGTTGGCTAACGATGAGCACATTCGAATTGACAACAAAACCTGCAACTTATTAATCATTTTAATTACTTGGGAGAAACTTTAACCACGATTGGCATTTAACGAGACACTTAGAAAAACAGAAAACTAAAGCGCGGCAGCAATTATGTTTCGTGTTAATTTGGGAAGCAGAAATTGAGGTCGCTAGGAGACTTTTTAGAATCAAAATGAGGCCTAAAGTGCGGTGCCACTTGCTGCCTTCGCACTAACGCTCGCACATCACCTTACTTCACGCATCATAAATATATTGATAAGATTAAAGGCTTTTTCGTCAAACAGGTCACCGGATTACCCCAGCAACGCTAGCACTTCAACGATGAAGATACTTTTACCGAACACCTTACCTGATTGATAAATACCGACTTCAGGCCGACGCTGAGGTAGAACAGTACCACAGCTATCGAGAAGAACTTTAGCAATATGAGCTTTCTAAAGCGTTTACTGATGGGCTGGCATTTAGAACAGACCGATGAAAAGGTCGTCTAAAAACGAGCACTATTATGCAGAACTACATGGTATCACCAGAACATATGCTTGAAGAGATGTTTGTCTACTACTTTTCGGGATGAACCTCAGCCAAGATTTAACGTCCACGAGACTGCTTTTCGCAATGCTTCACAGACGGGCCCCTATTAATACAAATGTGCAACGGTGGAGCTCGAACCCGCGCACCTATGAGTCTTCTCCGGCCGCGAGGCGCAGGGAGAGATGCTTGCCTGAACATAGACGACTATATATTAGAAATTAAGGGAAAACAACAACAAATATCACATGCTGTATTGTACGGAATTGGTCACTACGTATTTCAAAAGCAGTTACAGATAAATTGTGCAATTGTGGTGAATTATAACTTTTACTATCCATCATGTTCCAACACATCGGTATGTCCGGTATCTCTATCGAGCAACTCGGTTTTTCACAGCCGCAAATTTTGAAAAGCGATTTCCGGCCAGCTCCCTCGGTGTAGAATCTAGTTGATTTCATTCTCATTTCCAAAGTGACACTAAATGAGAAAAAAACTAAGCAGGTCCAAAGTATAACTAACATTGATAATTATAGTTTACACCAGTCAATAAGGAGCCGAAGGAGCTAGTAAAATATACAGTTTTGTTTGGAACTTTACCTATGTATGCTTACCATTGTTTTGCATGTATGCACCACGAGATGGGCTTTGCGCACCGCTTGTACTGTTTAAGCACAATAGCGTTTGCCTCCTGTCCGTATTCCACTTGGTGAATGTGGAAAGTGGAACATGAAGAATGGTATCACCGGGTCTAACTTTCCGTTCAATACGCAGTCCCACATTTTGAATGTATCTATGGCTTTGCTAGGATGCGTATTATTATCAATTAACAACACACAATATAATAAAACACACAAACAGCCGATTACGTTAGCAAATTATGTGAACATACTGTTATCGGAAGACTTGTAGCGGCGGTGGCTTAGGCGGGGGCTAACATACCCTCCGAAACGGGTGCGGTGCTATGGCAACCATGATTAGCAAAACAATTGCAAGTTCGAGCCCCGGCCTAGCTGGTTGCATTTGTTGGACGTAGTTGTCATTGTCCTGGTGCTACCTACATATCTTTGCTGGAGAAAGCCTAACGAGTATATAAAATCCAGAGAACACGATGACGATAGATGCATTTAGACTACATCGTGCCACAAGCAATTTGGACCATTACGAACGTCCAAATTGTGGTTGTCAGGGCGTCAAAAAGAATTTATTACTAATATTTGAATTGGTGGCAAGCAAATTGTTTTTAATTATTGTTTGTTGAAAAACCTGTTACAAAAGTAACCCTCGCAATCTGAGCACCGCATTCAAGATCAAACCTCTAGTAGACTGCTTGTTATAAACTAGCATTGAGCGTCTTTGCCGGCGCATAATAACATCTTTCGATGTAATGCCACAGAGAGCTGCACTTCTTGCAATCGAACGAGGAACGGAAACGAAAAGTCTGTGGGTGGAACATACACTCGTGCACTAGGCTATAAAGTGAACAATATGTCAACACGCGGATAGCCAAAACATAATAGACAATTGGAGGAACTATAAATGCTTATAATACTAAATATAGTATGGCGTAAATATGGCGTAATATAAAAGTTATGTTCTTAGTCTAACAATAGCCAAGACAAGCTTAGCGACAAAAAAAACTTCAAAGAAAAGTCATACCAACCAAGCAACTTATACAACCTGGAGTAGGCAGCAGTGTAAAATAGCCAGGCGTTGGGTTGCAATTATCTGCATACAAATCAGAGTTGGTGGGCAGAAAAGCGATACAAAGGGCTCACAAATGCCTCTATACGTCGATAAATCAACTAAAAAACTTTGGCTTCTTTGTTTTAGTTCTGGGGGGAAACAGTCAAAAATATTGTGATGCAATGTACAACAATTCTGACGGTTAATATCGGATATATCGTAAACAAGGTAGATAGGGCAATACTTGATGTATGAGATTAGACCTTGTTATACACAAAGTAGGCTGAACTATGCAATGGTATATCCAAACTTAATAGCTATGCGATTCCATTCAAATATAGTATATTAGGAACCAGCGGCTAAATAGAGAAACCTCTTAAATTGGCGTACCTGAAAACAGCTTCAATAGTTTATACACCCATGCAGAGAACATGTAACAGACGTTGTGTTAAGGACAAAAAGGGTGAAATTGATTACCCGCTCATTCGTACCTAATGATTTACTGCTTATAATTACATATGCAGCTCCAGTTTTAACGTTATGTGTGAAGAACCTGATGTTTCCACTTCTATTAAGCTTGATGTAAGCAGATTACATATTTTTTTAAATAACGTGTATTATGTCGATAAACATTGACTCACACCAGGCTAGAGAAGCCTACTAGGCGCTCAACAAATACAACGTGGGCTATAATTACGGCAACATTTATAAGAGCTCACTTTTAAACAGCAGCAACAGATAATAACCTAGCAACGTTCTATGTATTAGGCACATGACTCGGTTATTGAGAAAAAACAAGAAAAAAATATATATATATATTACTCAAATAATCCACCCTTTCTTTACACAGGCCCGGAATTTCCTCGCAAACACGCTATCGACTGTTGGTTACATGTAGGAAACGTCAAGCTTGTCTATCTACTCAAAGGGCTTGCTTGTGCTCGTTGAAAGTTTCAAGTGATCCTAAGAGCGGCTCTCAAAATCCCAGACACAGAAAAATCAATGGGGTTGAAGCCCGGGCACTGCGGCTGCCACTCCGACTTGTCCAAAAATCAGGTGTTCTTTGCACCACTCTCGCACGGTACTGCCCACATGGGCAGGTGCCCGTCCTACTGGAACGCATTCGTTCTTTGAAGTAGTTTTGTGCTCTCGTGTGTGTACCATGGCTTCTAAAATCCTCTGCCGATAACATTTTGCCGTCACGTTTTGCGGTGAATCGATGAAAATCTGAATAAATCTGAGAAAAATGGGTCGATGATATGCCGGTTGCCGATATTCTGGCTCATACCATGGGTGCGGTCAACCACTCTTGCACGCAGGCACAGATAGACTGTTTTATAAAAAAAAAAAACATTTTTACGTAATGTAGGTGCATATTTTTTTTGTGTCGAATTTCTCGGGAGCAAACTTGAACTGCCTCAGAAAGCCGCACGCCTTGCAATCAGACGAAAAGTATGTACGTAGAGCATACACTCGTGCACTAGGTTATAAAGTGAAAAATATGTCAGCACGCGGCTGATGAAGTCATAGTGGACATTTGGAGGAACCATAAATGCTTACCGTACTAAATAAAGGGGAATATTATGTTCTTAGTCCAGCAATAGTTAAGCCGAGTTTAGCGTCGAGAAAACGCCAAATAAAACATCATACTAGACAAGCAACTTAAGCAACACGAAGTAGGTAGCAGCGTCACATAGGTAGGCATTGGGTAGCAGTTATCTGCATACAAAACGGGGCAACTGGCCAGTAAATCGATAAAGGGGCTCAAAAACCTGTACATCGATAAATTATGTAAACAACCTAGGCTTCTTAAGTTTTTAGTTCTGGAGAGGGGTGAACAATGTGACGAGTATTATCCGTGGTGCCGAGCCGAAATAATCCAAAATATTGTGATACAGCGTACAAAATTCTCACGGTTAGTATCGTATATATCGTAGACAAGGTGGATAAGGCAACACTTAATGTACGAAATCATTGTACATTGTAGTACCACAAACTAAACTGGACTATGCAATGATATGTCCAAGCTATGCGAATTCCATTAAAATATAGCGTATTATTATTACGCTAACGCTATTGTGAGTTTAGACGCAAGCATGGTAAACAGACTGAACACAAGACAACGTGCAGTTGGCCGGCATGCAATGCAATGTAGGTATACATGTGCAGCACAATTTATTGAAGGGGAATTCGGAGTCCCCTGCCTCGGGGCCAGGGAAGCACAAGCAAATATATCGCACGTAAGCCGTCTAAAAAACATAGCTGCAAGTGAGGAAGAACAAAACTGGGCGGCCGAACTGCTAACAGCAAAACTGAGCGAAGAAAATACAAGCAAATGGGATAGATGGGTAAAGTTCCTTGAACGCAAATTTAAGTGCACTACGATGGATTTTGAAAAATACGAAGTAATAGCAATTAAACAGATAACCAAAATTGTGAAGAAGAAAATTGACAATACAGCCGAAGAAAGATGGAAAGAGGATATGGAAAGAAAGACATCCTTGCAATTGTACAGACAACAAAAAAGAAATACGGCCGCAAATATATTATTTATTCGAACTCGCAAGCGTCCGGGCTGTTCGCTGACTGTAGGGCCGGTATGCTCAACACGCGACTGCTGGCGGCCAGATACTCGGAAATTGAGAGCGTTCGGTGTAGAGCGTGTGATATAGAAGAAGAATCTATCGAACATATCGTGCTGAAGTGCGACGAGCTAGGAGGAATGAGAACAGTGTCCCTAGCTGAGGCATTAGGTTTTGGTGATAAACCATTATGGCAAGAGATAAATGAAACCAAACGCAGGCTAGGGAAATGGCATATATTGTAAGCCATGGGGAAACACCCTGCTAAAACAAACTATTGTGTAATTAGGTAACCATCGTGATAATCCAATTGATAGTATGAATGCACGACAGACGATGATATTTGTTAAAATACATATAATGATACCATAGTAATAATATAAAACTATACGAAGCCAGCAGCACGCTGTATGACATACTACCAGCGAGCGCATCTGATTCACAAGATATTCCACAAGGAATGGTAGATAAAACTCATGTATATACATATGCACCTTGTGTAGTCGTCGAAGATGGGTCTAAAAGTATCTGCCCACAAGTGTGGAGTATTCCATCTTGGTATTAGAAATACTAAGCATAACTACATGTTAGACGGCCGAGTTCTGACAAAAATGGTGTATGCGAAAGATCTTAGTGTACGTTTCTCGACGTCCTTGACAGTCACGGAGCAGGTAACACATGTTGCCGCAAAATTTTCACTTTCGTGCAATGTGTGGATATTTCGTGCGTTTGTTGTATGAAGTGCCTCTACCTATTTAAAACTGTACGCATCACATGTTGTGCCACTATTAATGTATGGATGCCAGGTGTGGAGCCATCTAAGAGTGGGTGATCTTGGATTACTAGAAAGAATGCAGTGTCTTTCTAAGAAGGGTTAAAAAGCAATGTCGGATGGAAAGGCGCGTCCTCGAGCTTAAATCCGTGGCCAAGCTGTTTAAAGAAGCCGACATAAAATAGCTGCGCCGTCTGATTAAAAACAAGGAACTGTTTGACGTAATGTTTGAGGTTCAAGCAACGTTGAGTCGGGCAGGGTTTGTCATTAGGCCTCCAAATCAGACTACCAACGTTTATGTGCCGCACCTGTATCTATGGAGATTTGTGAAGCAATTGAACGAATGAGAACCTAAATTGTTGTGAAGCAAATTTGTGCAATCAAAATCATTTTTGTATATGCTGTGAATGATATTATACCCCCTTTTATGATCAATAAAAGAGCGTTTCAATCAAATGTTCGCCATGCTTATATTTGATGTCGTTTATCGTGACTTCTCATAGCTGTTGCCGTAATTATGGCCCGTTAAGTTAATTGAAAAATCGAAAAACCTTTATAGCTTTGTTCGTAACCGCTCGCAAATCCTTTTCGAATAAGTTAGTTATAGTCTGTGCGTTTTTCAAATCGATAAAAGTTCGAGCTATATATGATCCTTACAATATATTTATATCTACAGCGCTATGCCTTAAATTTTCGGCTCTTACAAACAACCGAGTCCGCTTGTTCATATATGAACGACAACATGGCAACAATGTAATGATGACACTGGGGCATTATTTTATTGAAAAAAAAGTCTTAGTGTAGGCGCATATTTTTCTATAAAGCGCAACCGTGGTGCTCGCTCTGCGAATTACCCATTCTTAATGTAGCGTCGTTTTGCCTCAGAGCTTGTTTGCAAGCACTATTTGACGTCGTCTGTTTATTGTCGTTGTATAGATGGGAATGCTTTTTTAACGCTATGGTTTTTATTTACTAGTTCCCTCACATGGCACCGCTCTGAATGTATAATATCAAACCAAAAGCAGATCGCTGACGGCAATCACTTCTCCATGAAGGTTGCTCTTCCGGCCTATGCAAGTTACCTGATAGTGTCACCAGAGTGTCTTTGCGTCGGCACGAAATCGTTTCGTAAGCGCCCTCCTTAACAAGCCAGGTTCCCAGTATGTTGTACCCGATATGGGCGACTTTGTTCTGGCCCGTTTCACTAGGTTCTTCACCGCCAAGCGGCTTAATTGTATATTCGTGATCATCTGCAACGCATATACAACCATCGGGATAGTCCGTGCCAAAACGCTCTCCCGGTTTAACAGCAACACTTCTTTCTGTTGAAACATTGATTGCAAACTCGTCTTGGAGCACAACGATAAGCTGCCCGGTGATGTCACGGTGAGCGCTAATGAGCTCCCATTTTGGATGGGAAAACTTCATAACAAACTCTCGTGTTTGGTCGTTCCATTCGAACAGCTCTTCTCGGTTGGTCGTTTCATCCTTAGAGATTACGAGTAGTTGATTGCATCGCGAGCTGAAAAATTTAGAGGTCTCGAAGAGGACTTTAGGGCTGTCCACCGACAGGAGATCCTTCGTGAGCACCCGACCGCTAGACGTCTGGTATACCACGTATCGCCCCAGTGACAAGTGGAACCTTCTTACTTGAGCCTCGAATGGGCAGAATTTACTGCCGAACAGATTGACAGGCAACCATTTACCTTCATGAAGGATCGCCGTAATGTTCTGTCCCTGAATATTTTCCATGAGAGCGACAGTGGCTTCTTGTTTGAAGAATGGAATATCTAGTGGGGCGTATGCCACCGTCTTTCGCTTGTAAACTATGGTCTTCACTGACTCGAACAGGCGGCATCGCAACACATCGTCGTTCCGGCAACATTTGTCCACTAAACGGGCATACTGCACCGATGTGCGTACTGGCAGAAATCGCACAAGAGCTCCAACGACACTGATGATGGTGTCCGCTGAAATTTCGTCTGGCACAACGATATCATTCGCTGCCCGAGCGCAGTACGCCTGAAAATCTTCCCACTCGATTTTGCAGGCAAACGCCATTATTTCAAATACATCATCGATGCGGCTGCACTCGACGCCACTAAGAAAATCTCGAATATTACACTGCTGTTATCGGAAATGTCCACAAACGTGTCCTGCAATTCGGGCTTCTTGTCGAAGACCTCTTCGAAGAAGGGGCATCGACTCAAAGCTTTTCGTGGTATGTCGTAAGTAGTGCCGTCTTTGCTTACAAGTCTACATGGCAGACATGCTAAGTCGCTCAATTCCTGAATGACGTTTTCCATGGTCGTTTGGTTATTTACGCACTGCGTTGGTGCGACCGTGCCGGTATCACGAGACAATCTCTACTCAGCGGATGCCGGTTGGCTATCTGCAAAGCATAAAACACCGGTATTATTCTTTCGTAAGTGCGGTAACCACACGACATGTTATCAAGTAATGACATACAGAAAATGGTCCGAAGCAATAGTGAAGCAACTACTTTTACACGTTAAAAAAACTTTTATATTGGGGCGCTCCTTGACGATCAAAGGATATGACATAGTGCGCTAAGCTCGGTGAACGCGATCTCAATATACTTTCAGCTATGCATTGTCCTTGAGGTTTTTTATTGTATTGCATTTTGAATATATGACAATACAAAATAGAGGATTGCAATGCATTAGTCATCTTCATTCAAAATCTATGTTCTCCGTTTTTAATTTCTCTTATTCACATATTGGCTGACCACCTAAACAGTCACCTAAATTAGGCGCGTAGAATAAAACCTGCAGTGCAATAACCGTCACTAATAACTCAACATATTTCGCTATGCCTGGTTTCTTCATAAATATCCGAATTGAATAAGAAGCATCTAAGCATTTTTTTTCGATGCATGTTGGCACATACATACGGATTATCTTAGCGAAGCGGAGCGAGCACCACGGCAATCCTCGATGCGGCCAAACTCTCGTTACAAAAATCCACAAAAGTTGTACTTATAAGTAAACCTATTAGTAAGTAAATAAGACCAGCTCCGCTAGTAGTTAAGAAAACCAGGAGAACATTAGAAAATACAGCATGATCAACATAACATGACTTACCTGGACATAAAAGGTTGTTGCAGTGTTTCACGAATGAAGCGCTTTCGGCGATTTATCGGCGACCTTGTCTGGTCCTGTTTTGTTTGTTCGTATTCCTTTGGTTCGATTGCTAACCAAGCTATGGCGTATCCCGACGAGTACAATTGTCGTGCAGAAAGCCACCCGTCCAGGCTGATGCAGCTCTACGTGCAATGAACGCCTGGTACCTGTTACAAAAACATGTATGCAAACACGTACGACGTATTCACTTGCTGCACTCGTTACTCGTTCGACGAATGATCGAAATGCTTAATAAGTTCATGGTCAACAAAATCAAAGTCAACAAACATATTGTGACGAAGCCTTACAGTACCGCAACAGTGCGACCGTGCACTACGTCGTCTGCACAATACGGCGCCAGTAAGACGACTGGCAATACGACAACAGACGGACCACAGTGCCGCACACAACAACAACAACAACAACAACCTAAACCTATCATTGTTCTGCATGTCTGTACTACGAGGGAGGAGGGCTTGTGCTGTTTAAGTACATTGCCTTTTGCATTCTCTCTGTTTTCCACTTAGTAGGTGTGTGAAAATTAGAACACGAAGAAATATACAACCGTGTTTGAGCTTCCGTTCAATATCGCAATGTTGCTAGTTACGCCAAGTGAACTGGCGAATGTAGACTCAGCATGACGGGTACTCACGAGGCAACACGAGGAACTTAGGAGCGATGAACGACAACTCACGACGTACGTCTAACGCGTAGCGCAACCGAACAGAGGATGGATGTTAGGCCATGCTTCCTCGGTCTATTTATTTACTCAAGGGGCGCCGTAGCATTCGTATATTAATAATGGTGACGACTATGGTGACGATACTGCCGATGTTATGGTTGTGGCGCGACAGGTCGGCGACGGTGGTGAACGTGCCTTGTTGTCGTTAGTGTGTAGCTGTACCAGCTGCGCGGTTTCATGTCAGAGCTGTTTATGGCGGTCTCGATGTTGTGGCTGGGGACGGTTCCTTGGTAGTCGGGGTACACGGTGGATGATGGTGTGCTCGGTTGGCTGTAGTGTCGTCGTCTTACAGAATTGTTGATGACGGAGCTGGCTGACGTTGTGTTGATGCGTTGTGCCTAGCCTTCGTCACAATATGAAGTACCATACTCTGAATGTTTCTTTGACTTATGCGGTCTACCTACTACTGCAAGTAGATTCGATTGTTCGACTTGTTGCGGTAAAAAGCTGGCGACATTTGCTCGTATACAGCATACTTCCGAACAGCCGTTCATACCAATGTTAATTTAAAGAACTTGTTAACAAGTAACCTTTGCAGCATGAACACCATATGCAAGAGCAGACATCTGGTAGACTGCTAATTATAAACTAGCACTTAGTCTTTGCGGGTGCACAGCATTACGATTATAATCGTATTCGAATGATTGCAGTAAGACGTCTAAAAAGTATTGTTTGACAATTTGGTTGAATATTGTCAATAGACAAGTTGCGCGCATATCTAGGATCTTGTTCCATTATATGAAGCTGCAGACAAAATTAGACTGTGTGTGTGTGTGATCTACAAGTGTTCATGGTAAATGCCCAGTGCGAAGGTTTGAGCAGGTTGGAATGAGTTTTCATTAAGATTCGTTTGGTCGCAAAAACAAACAATATTTATTTGCAGAGGGATCTACGAACTTAAAACACAAGGATTTTATTTCAACTAATTAATAATAATTGTTTAGAAGACCCTCGCAAAATGCCGGTGAAACGCACTCCACCGCTTAAACTCTATGAGAGTGAAGTGCCGGTTTGCCGGCATCAGTGTCAGCCAATCGCCGGGCACGTGAACGCATAGCTGGAGCCATGAAGACGGGCGGTTCCGCAACTTGCCTTGTTGGAGATCGAGAAGAGCGCGTGCAACTGAAATATTTGCGTGTACCGTGTACTTCCGAACATACCCGAAAAGGTTCTACTTAGAACTAGAAGTCGAACGGATAGCCCGCAAAAATCCTACATACATACAAGTCGGAAAAACTTGCTTTCTCGGCCCCCTGAAGTAATTACCTAAAGTTGGTTGAAATTGGTGTATTTATCTGTTGTGCGTAGCCACAAGCACCACGCGATTCAACTGTCCCAAGCAGCTGTATTATTAATTTGCAAATGCCGTTCTTAACGTTGCAGCGATGACTATGCCTGTTGTTATTATTGTTATTGTTAGAGATCTTACCTCCGTTACAATTTGATTACGCTTGTTGCTAACGTGAGTTCCGTCGTTATTCTGGCCCTATTTATCGTTTCTGTTGCTATCGTTTTCGTTTGATATAAACGTTTCATTTCAACCAACACAGAAATTGATTGTGTATTACCGTTACTTATATGACAATTATAATACCTAGCACGTTGTGAGAATCATATATTCACAAAATAAAGGAATGGATGCAACTCTTTTTGTATTGGCCGTGGCGAGCCAAAAACAATGTTCCAAATATTTGTCGTACCGTATTGTCAATATTCATATGATCATTGCTGTTTTTTTCTGTTCAGCGAAATAGTAAGAACTTGTTTAAAAAAACGTAGGTATCGTATGCAGTGGTAACGTGCAAGTTGTTTTAAGGGAACGAAACATCCGGGTAGAAAGACACAATGACTACGGTAACGTATTCAATATCTCCAAAGCGATATTTTTTTCATAGCTCTAAAACACGCAAATTATCGAGCAGACAATTTTTACTCAAACTATAAAAAAGTGTAATTGAGGGTGAATTATTTACGGCGCTCGATAAAAAATAGTGTGTCTGTCACTTTGCGTGTTTTGTATGCATATACTCTACTCTTATATATATATATATATATATATATATATATATATATATATATATATATATATATATATACATATAAGAGTAGAGTAGACTGCAGAGTATTCTGGAGACAAATGAGAAATCATGAGAATGGCAGTGCGGATTTAGGAAAGGGTGCAGGCTAGATGATCATCTTTTTTTTTTATTAAGTCAGGTTGTGGAAACATCGAGATTGCAGAGACAAGGGTGTGTGGCAGGATTTGTAGATCTTAAAAAAGCAAATGATATGGTGGACAGACCAAAGTTGCATTAAATCATGTGAGAGGAGGGTTTGGAGAGAAGCTGGGTAGAGTTACTAGAATAAATTTACAGGAATAACACAATAAGAATAATAATAGCAGCGGAACAATCTAGAGAGTTTATAGTTGCTAAGAGGGTCAGGTAAGGCTGTCCGTCATCGGTGTCATCGGTTGTCATCGGTGATCCTTTTATGTGTATATAGAGAGAATAGCGCGATGAATTAATAGAACGGGTTTAGGACGGCAGATAGGGGAAAAGGGTGTATATGTCAAGACACCCGTGCTGCCGTTTGCCGACGATATGGTAGTGTTAGGGCGGGGCACTAGAGAAGTTCAACAAATGTTGAATGCATGTGGGGAAGCAGCGTAGGAACTGAGCATGGTGTTTAATGCAAAAAGCCCAGTTTTAGTATTTAATGAGACTAGGGGGGCAAGGAAGCTTCTAGTACAGGAAAAATAATTGAATTTTAAAAGTCAGTACAAGTATCTTGGGGTGACAATGACTACAGGGGATGATTATTTAGAGGAAGAAGAGATAATACGGAGGCAGAAGGCTGGAAGAGGAAAAAATGCAGTAAGGTGTAAGGACCTCTGGGGGTTTAATAAATATAAAGTAACAAGGAATATATAGAAGGCCATGTATGTGCCAGGATTGATCTTTGCTAGTGCCTCTCTGGTCTACAGCGCGGGGTTGAGAAAGAAGTTAGAAATAATACAAAAAGAGGTGATAAAATTTGCATTGGGTTGCCGTTTTAATTGCGCCAGGGAATATCTTTAGGGGAAAGATGAAATGTCAAAATGTAGACAAAGGGAAGTACAAAGTAAGCTAAGATTTAGTAAAAGGAATAAAAATGTGACAAATAAAATAGGAGTTAAACAGATGCAGCTGGTAAAGACGGCACTTAGGATTAAAACGAAGTGGAATCGCAGAGCAGTGTTTGCAGCTAGAGAGATTGGGTACAATAGTCAGCAATGGGCAAGAGCGAGGGTATCAGAGAAAAAGGTGAAATTGAAGGTAAACAATTCATATACAGACAATTGGAAATTAGCAATGAATTCCAGATTAACTTTGGCAACTATATATAGAAAGGAAAAGGGGGAAGGGGCGGGGTAGAACGGGTATACGATACTTCAAGAGCGAGTGGGCTATTGGCAGATTCCAGTGCAGGGATGTTGGATACCTGGATACATAGAGCTAAATATAAGAGGGACAAAATACAGAATGTCGAGCATGTGGGCTAGAGAATGGTTCAATCGAGCATATTATTAAGGAATGTATAGCCTTAGGGGGAAGCAGAGATATAGAGCCGTCGAAGGCCCTAGCTCTAGGACCAAATGTTAGAAATAACCTGGTCGATATTACAAAGAAGAGGTTGTTCCATTGGAAAGCAAATACTTAGTAGGTATTGAAGTAGACATGGATTATATGGATGCGTCGGTAATATATATACTGCCGCTCTAAGCGCCCCGGATATGAACGGGTGGCATGTGTATTTAGGTATACATGCCAGGCAAACAATAAATCAATCAATTAATACAATTTTATTATTTAATTCCATGGTTACAAAGAAATGTGAGTAACTAACTACACCAGCGCTTGTGAGTGCTACCAGTCGAGCTCCTCCACGAGGCAGCCCCTCATTGTGCCCATAATTGCTGCCGCATTGCCGCGCTGAACCGCCAGCGATAGCCGTTGAGGGGCCAGGCCCCCCGAGTGTCTCAACTATTAGCCGCACGAAAACGAACTCTTTGGCGAGCTGGGCAAATTTGTTGGTCTGCAGACGTTCTGCCTTGCGTGCCGCGGAGCCAGCGGCAGATGCGCTGACCTTCAGGTTCGAGGGGGCAAGCGTGTCGGTGATCGTAGCATCCCAAATAAGCGCCTTTCCCCTTTCAAAGGAGATAATGATATCATTATTATACATAGCATACATTGGCAAAAACATCCTTTATCAATTGTAGCCTCTAACTGCACACAATTTCTCAGGATGCAGGATGCTACAAGGGTATTTGAACGGTATAATTTACGTTTGATTTGCTTAATTGCTGCTCCGATAAATGACCTAATCAGGAGTTTTTCGGCTAAAGATAGGTCTCGTACAAGCTTTGCACGTAAAATGAGCAATGTCAACGCGTAACTCATATAGCTTGTTTTCCTTGTACATTTACATAACACACAACTTAAAATGCATACTTACCTATTCTTTTGTTTAGTATAGCTTTAGGAGCTTTCTGAGGTACGAATAAGGATAACGTTAAGGTGGCGCGCCTGAGAAATCAATATACGCAACAATTAAATTCACAATAATTAACTAGTAGTCCTGTTACCTGATGCTGGTTCTATGCATAGATTTCTTGATGCGATGGCAACTTGTATATATATATATATATATATATATAAAAAGTGTGTTGCAAAAAATTAGCAACTCATGTTTTTTTGTGATAATTTCGGCCTGGTTTATTTGAATGGCTTGAAATTTTAAGCGCATGATGTACATGACGAAACATGAGTATAGTGTTGATTTAATTGCAATCTCAACATCGGTTCATACAAAAAATAAAAAAGTGTGAAAAACAGTGTTGCAAAATATTAGCAACAATAGCGCCTTACAGCGTATTCGATTCTTAGCAGGGCTGTAGGACTCATTTGAAACTACATATTTTATTCTAGAAACGGGTTTTTCGTCCCTTCTTCTAAATCAAATCGTAAACTCGGTCTTTCGTGGAGTTAATGAGCTGTTGTAAGTACGAAAGTGGAATATTAGTCCATGCTTGCTGGACAGCTTCTTTGAGGTCCGACAGATGATTATATTGTCGACCATTTGCGTAAATCTACTCTACCAAATGTCCCCAAAGATTTTCAATAGGATTCAGGTCTGGACTTAATGCCGGCCAGTCAAAAAGTGGCACTCCTTGTTCTTGAAAAAAGGCTATAGTGCTAGCCGAGGTATGAAACGTGGCGTTGTCTTGTTGAAAAACTGCGTCAGGTCCCCCAATTCTTCTGAAGTGGGCTTCTAACTGGGAACCGACAATGCGCTGGTACATGTCAGAATTGTTTCGGCCCACAATCTCGACTAGATCAGACTTCCCATTATATCCAAACGCGCCCCAATATTTCACAGAGCCACCACCGGCCACACGTTTCGAGAACCATTTAGGTTCCTTCCGTAAGTCGTGCCAATAGTACTGACAGCCGTCAGGGCCATCGAGATTAAATTTCTTTTCATCCGAGAAGACGATGTTTTTCCACTCGTTATCCCAAGTTTGGTATCTATGCGAAAATTCACGCCGTGCGACAATGTGCTTCGGTTGCAGTCGCGGCATAAGCTTCCTTTTCGCGTATCGCACGTTTTTGTCAGAACTTAACACTCGGTACACTGTGGATCGGTGCACTGGCACTCCCAAAGTAGTCCTGATCCTGGAAGAAGACATTTGGTCATGAGTAGCCAACTGTATGATCCTTCGCCGATCTCGAATAGTCAAAACTGGCTTACGCCCACTGTTAGATCTGCACCTTTGGTTCACTCCAGGGTGTAAGAACCTGCTGATGGTGCTCTTATGCCGTCCTAATCTGGTTGCTATAGCAGTTACTGTATGACCGAGCTCAGCATATGCCTCAATTCTTGTCTTTTCGTTATCCGAAAGATCCTTTGTACGACCCATGGTTTAAACATAAGATTCGTTGTTAGTTCGGAATAGACAATATTCCTAACATTTGATCTCTGGGATCGAATATCAGCTGTAGTATCGACTATCCTTCACAAACAAGAGCTGTGTTGTTAGCATGTTATTGTTGCTAATATTTTGCAACACTGTTTTTTCACACTTTTTTATTTTTTGTATGAACCGATTTTGAGATTGCAATGAAATCAACACTATACTCATGTTTCGTCATGTACATCATGCGCTTATAATTTCAAGCCATTCAAATAAACCAAGCCGAAATTATCGCAAAAAAACATGAGTTGCTAATTTTTTGCAACACACTTTATATATATATATATATATATATAGAGAGAAATTCGATGAACAGGTTTTAAGGGCTCCTTGACGAGACGGAACAACACTCAGTCGTCGGAGACGAGTCCCATACAGCGCGGGTAGGCTGCTATGCTATGGCCGTCGCGCCAGTGCGTAAATGCATTCATCTTTCTCCAAAAAAAAAGTTTTTAGGGGCTCAGTTAAGAGCAGCGCATGGCCGTTTCAATATAATGGAAGGGAGGCGAATTATCTCGTTTAGAAGTGATGTGGAGCACGAGGAGGTGTGAGACAATTATTTGATCGATACAAAAAGCGAGAATATTGATGCACTGGGAGAAATGGCTGAAACCCATCGAACACATTCGATTTAAATAGCCAGTTTAAAGAAAACGGATGTCTCCAGTTAGGCTTTCAAAAATAGAGACTTTGCGATGTCTTCTTGAGCTCTCTCGTTTACTAACTGATTATATTTATTTATAAAACCTTAGCAAAAGAAAGATTGATTTCAAATGGACGAGCATCAAGTTAGCGTTTCGAGATGATCAAAACTTTTCCAGTAGGCCTTCGGAAAGTGATTCAAACCCGCTCACCGTGAATGCTTGAATACCGTTCAAAGTTTGTCACGATGTCAAAGCTATCACGTGTTTTACTTTTGGAAGACCGTTGCTCTTTCCGCAGTAGAGAAAGATGGCCGCGCGCGCCATCGCAAGCAAGGCAAATAACAAATCCCTATGCTCCGACGCAATCGTCTATGATTCGGAGAGCTGCAATACGAGATGTAGCACCAGAACTCACGAATCTGTTTAGTAGCTGAATAAACCAAGGAAAAATCTTCAAAAATTAATGCCAGGGCCTACAGACCTAGGCATATGGACTTTATTGACCCACAAAAATACGGAGGTTTTGCTTTAGACAGTGTCATATATAAGGTACTGACTTCATTATATGTCACTTAATTAAATAGCTGACGTAGAGATTTCATAACAGCAGAACGGAATGGGGGTCTATCAGGTAGATTTACAGTAACCGTTTTAAAATAAATTACACGTTACCTATAAAATTGTTTTGAGAACAACCAAATGGGATTTAGTGTTGTAGATTTTAAGACTGGTTTTGATTCTCGTAATTTCTCGCGATTTTAGCATTAGAATTACAATATTTATTATTCTTCAATGCATTATATTAGACAACTACAACCTCGTTAAGAATGATGGATCCCGTTGACGGTGCGCGTAGCTCAGGAAGATACAGCTAGCCAATTTCTATGCTAACTTGGACTAAGTAAAGTGTTAAAAAATTAAAGAGCCTTGAGCACATTTTACGCGGATGATGTTGCAATAATAATTAATTAGATAAATTACTCAGTTGTTGGTTTACATATTGCGCGTAAAGGGAAACACACATTCACATATTTGTTCATGCTACATGAATACATCACGGTTTCAAAGTCGAGTCACACTATTGCCTAAATACACACGTAGGTTAGCTTGTTAGCACAAGCACACCGAACAGATTTGGTCTTGGAGTAATGGTCAGGCCATTGGTTAGACGCGCATCTAAAATTATCTATAATAATTTCTTGCTTGATCGAAGAAGCACAGGTTTACTATAAACGTGACAAAGTCAAACGCTCTACAATTTTGTCGGAAAGGGGAGTGATTCCGGCGGCTAACAATAATCACATTCAAACTGACAACGCAACCTGCAACTAACTAATCGTTTGAAATTTTGGGGAGCAACCTTTACACCATGATAAGCGTTCACGAAACACCTAGAAGAACAGAAAGCGCGACAGTAATTATGCTTCGTGTCAATTTGGGGAAAACAGAAACCAAAGCCAATATGATCCTCTTCAGAATAAATGTGACATCTGAGTGACAAGTGAGAAAAATAATATGTTACTTAAATAGTCCACCTTTTTTCCCCACAGGCCTGTAGTCTCCTCAAACGCTATCGACTGTTGATCACATGTGGGAAACGTCAAGTTTGTCCCACTGCACGCGAAGAACTTGTGGTCCGGGCTCTGTGGCTGCCACTCCGACTTTACCAGAAATCAGGTGTTCCTTGCGCCACTTTTGCACGCCCCATCCTGTTGGAACGCTCTTGGTCGGTCTTTGGAGTGGTTTTGTGCTTTGTATATACAATGTCTTCTAAAATTCGCTGTTCATGGAAATCGGAAGTCACGTTTTGCGGTGGGTCGATGAAAATCAACGACGTTGTGTCTGTTGCCGAGAGTCTGGTGCATGCCATAGATTAAACCCAGGATTGACCCACTTCAGCAATGTGCCCGGAACGATGCTGCGTTTCCTCGTTGAATATCGAGCGAGAGGGGTCTACTAGTACTTGATGATGGAGTGACTGCTACTTTTTCAGAAGAGGCCAGACAGCTTTTATAGACCATACGCTGGTCAGCAAATCAATGTTTTCAATGATTGGGGAACGGCGCGTCGCGGAGAAGGCAGAAACTATGAGTGATCACAGATAGATCTGTTTTAACCTCAGAATACCCAACTCATGCACGATACCTACTAGGAAGTGCTGGCAGATGCGAAGGCTTGATATAGAGATACTAAAGGCTGAATTGGATAAGGACTGTAGCCGACTTACGTAAAGTCAAGTAAACGAACGCCAGCTCTCTGCCATGTTCATTGAGGCATGCGAGAGGGCGGGCCCTTCGCACCAGGGCAAAGGTCGCCACTCACCCAAGTACTGATGGAATGAAGAAATCGCCGAAGCAAAAAAGGCGTGTACTAAGATTCAAAGGATATACTCGAGGCTGGGTAGAAGGAACCAAAGGGTAAACGAGCCGGACGAGGAAGACGTAAAACAAGCCGCCTTTCAACTAGCCAAATACAGGGCCGCCCGAATGAGAGTGCGAGGACTCATCGCTAAAAGCAAGGCGCGAGCGTGGAGAGAGTTGATAGATGCGATGGACAGTGACATATAGGGCCTGCCGTACCAGGTTGTCACGACCAAGCTTCGGAGAGCTCCCTTGAAGCTCCCACCAGACGTGCGGCTGGGGACAATCTCTGCTTTCTTTCCGGCACAGCCATGGGAGGCAATGAGGAGTTTTAGGTTGCCCCGGAGGATATTCCGGAGGTAACACTAGGAGAGATCAGACGGGCTGAAGAACGGCCAGCGCCTGGAAATGTCCCTGGCTCTGATGGCGTACCCCCCCCCCCCCCCTCCCGGGGTGGCCAAGCTATTAGTTAGGCGGTAGCCGAAGATCTTCCAGACGTTGACTAACAGACTGTTCTAGAGCTGAACCTAGACTGACCTGGCTAAAATGCTGCCATGGGATCTACTAGCGGGAGAAAGAAGCAAGACATTTCTAGAGAAAAGTTTGTATCTCAGCAGATTCAGGAGTGCCCCAATTGCGGTCTGACAGGAGGAGTAGATGCATTTTTTTGTTACATATTAGATATCTAGCAATCTGTTCGGTAAGATTGAGAAGTGTTTGTGTTTAATGTTATGGAATCTAAAAGAAAAAAATCCTTTATCAAATGTAGCTTCTGATTTCAGACAAACTATCATATAGCTGGATGCTACGAGGTTATCTGAGGCATATTTTAGGTTTGATTTGCCTAATTGCTGCTCCGGTAAATTATTTAATCAGGCATGGCTCTCGTCCAGCCTTAGCACGTGAAATGAACAATATTGGTGCTTAACTCAATTAGCTTGTTCCCTTCTCACTACTTAGGATTCAGACTTCGCTACTAGATTTAAGTTTATTTTTAGAAAGTTGTTTCTGAGGTACGAATAATAATGCCGCTTAGGCGGTGTGCCTGATAACTCAAAGTACGCAACTACTAAATTCAAATTTATTAACTTTTTCAATTTATATTGATTCGACCGTGGCTCCCGCGATGTACGGTCGCAACAGCAGGTTGGTCTGACAAATTAGTCGAGTTAACCCATTTCCAGCAACTTAATCTTTCTGGAGAAGTGTCAACACAACGGACAGTACCTAGTGCGTCGCTTTAATTATTCCTTGTACAGTGTCTACACAATGTTCAGTGGTTTAACGGTTTATTTGACTTGACTTGCCTTTGTGCGTTCGATCTATTGGAGGCAACACTGCAGGAAAACAACCGCTACTTGTGGTGTTTAACATCTTCGCGCCGCCTGTACCTGCTGAGTGCAGCGGTATATGCATATCCAAAGTGCACGAATTAGCCGTGGAGAGCTTCAGTACGAGATTCGGCATTTTTTGTAATTTTCTGTAAAAATTTGCCAAATTAAGTTGTGCCCCCCAATATTTGGGAGGGGAAGGAGCCGGCTCTGCAATTGTTCACCGGCACAACGCTGTCCAAACAACATCCGTGGTGTGCCGAACTCTACAGCAGCCATCACTGTGCATTGGCACGGTGCGTGCTTGTGCAGGTGTGTGTACATATATAATAAAATGTATGTGCTCTCATGTGCATGTGAGCGTGAATATGCGTGCAGGTAGTGGGCGAACCAGTGCAAACGCCATACATTGAGAAAGCGCCCAACGATCTTCACCGCTGCTGTATTACATAGCTACTGCCTCTCCTATCTTCTTTTCGCCGTTGTTGCTGTTGTCGTCGTCGCTGCTGCTGCAGTGGCAACGGGGGGCGGCACGGCGGAGAGACGGCTAATGACATCATTGCGACAGTAAGAAAAAAGCAGCAACGGGGGTCAGTGCGCTGCTGCTGCTGTACCTTTCCGGCTGTTGAAACTGAGAGAGAGAGAGAGAGAGAGGGAGAGAGAGAGAGAGAGAGAGAGAGAGCAAGTACGGAGAAACTGCGAACAACCGAAGAAGGTGACTTTTTGCCTGGCGCCGGCCGTGTAGATACTGTCAAGAAGGACAAAAAGGCCGGGTCCCCCAAGGACCGCCGCAAGGCGAGGAGGAGAAAAAAACGAGGGGACCGCAGGACGCACCCAAGAAACAGCTGAAGAAGAGAAAAGCAGCCAGCATCGTGTCAAACAACAACGTGGATGCTGCTGGCTACGAGAGCAACAAAACCGAGCTCGCGGATAGAGAGCAAGAGCAAGTTGGCTCCGGTTTGGCGGATGGGAACCCCTGCCCAGATGGATCTGACGGCGGTGGTCTGGATGGCTTCATCCATGTTTCATCGAGGAAGCGATTTCCGGAGGATGCCCCGGGTACGGCTTCCATGTATCTTGGAGGCTATAACCCTGGCTATATACCAATGAATCTCCAACGGTTCATGAAATCGGTAGGTTTTGCGGTCGTCTGATGTCGGCAACTTGGTGGACATGGGAAGGAACAGATCGTCTGTTCCTTTAAAATCCAGGTTCCAGTTGCTGATCTTGGCCGACTGCTTTCCCACGAATATTGGTTAAAACATGGCTTAAGGGCGCGTCCTTTCTTTAACGACTTCCGAGGACGTGGGCGGGATGGTGCTCAAGGTCCTCCGCCAGAAGGTCCGGTTGGCGTTGGGCACCCCCCCGCCATCCATGACTAGTCCCCTCGACAATATCGACTTACAGGAGGCTTCGCGTTTCTGTAAGCTAGTGTCTCTGAAGAACCTACTTGATGGTTACACCTGCTTTGCAGCAGGATTGCATGTAAATGCACGGGAACTCCGATCTGGAACGAAGTTCGAAGATCTCACGCTTCTTATGGATAGCTCACGTGTGGATTGGGATGTCGTGGTGGTGAGTGAGACCTGGTTTGATGACCCTGATGCCACCTTGTTTAACATACGAGGCTACACTAGTGTGTCTGTGTGCCGGCCTTGTAGAAATGGAGGCGGTCTCTCAATTTATGCGCACTCTGCACTTGATCTGGTGGAATCGACAACACGATCGACTGATGACGGGAGTGTGCAGGCTATTAGGCTGAAAACTTGCTGGTTTTTATGGCTATGTCGTCGGGGTGTACTCCAACGAGGTCCGGTCAGCCGGCACTCTGATGGATATCTTAGACGACCTTGTGACAACGACTGGGGATCTGCCCTGTGTACTTCTGGGTAACACAAACATCGATATTTTGAGTAACAAAGCTGTGAGTGCTGACTCATCACTCGTCCCAATCTTAGATTCGATGCAGTGTCACTTGGTTTCTTGCATAGACCATGTCGCTATTGCCAATTGTGAGCGATATGTCCGTATTCTTCCGTTTGTCGTTGGCACGGTCTTTTTCGACCATTACCCAGTAGGGACCACACTGACGGGTAATGTTTAGCGTCGTTGACGATGAAACCAAGTTCGATCGCTGCGAGTCTCTATAGAGGATTCGACAAAAATAGCCAACGAAGGTTTCAAGACGGTGTCACCAGGGTGGATTGGTCATCTGTTCTTGACTCAACTGATCCCAACGAGGCCTTAGAATCATACAATGTTAAGCTCCGGCTCCTGTATAGTGATTGTTTTCCGTTGCGACAGCGAAGGGCTTCGAAAAAGGTAAACCTCACCTTGGGTCACTAATAATTTGGTTAATTTGAGACATGCTGTCGATCGCGCTTGCCGTCAGTGGGTTAGCACACGGTCCGCAAATGACAAAGAGGCGTTTCAGAGATTGCAGGTGTTGTACAAGGTAGAACTGAAAGTGGCTAGGGATACCTACTACGAACAGCAGTTTGCCGCTGTACGTAACCGCCCTGCCAAGCTCTGAAATTTCCTTAATGAAATCTGCAGCCGTGGCAAAATGTCTGGAGCGGTGTCGAGTCGACTACTAGTCGAAGAGAGGGAACTGAAGGAGGTCCAGTTAATGGACGCATTGAATGATTTCTTCTCATCTATCGGTAAAAAAGCTGCATCCTTGTTCCCTTAAGAGCCGATTGACAGTTTTCTCTCAAACCAATAGAACTCCGAGCCCAAGGCATTTTTCATTTAGTGCTATAACAGCTCAGGAACTGTGAATCGCTGCTTAAGACGTAAAGACAGTCTCACTAGATAGCGATGGAAACGTGGCGGGTAAATTCTACGTTAAATTCGTTGACACCTTAGCGGCCCCTCTAGCTGCCATATTCAATATTTCAATTAAAACGGGCGTGTTTCCGGAACACTTCAAGACATCTTCGGTAACTCGGGTATATAAGGTTAAAGGCGGGAGGGACCAACCTGGTAACTATCGCCCGATATCCTTGGCGTCTTTTGCCTCAAAAGTACTTAAAAAGATTGCTAAACAACAGCTGGAAAGCCATTTAAACGACTTAAATTTCTTCTCTAAAAATCATTTCGGTTTTAGGGAGGCACGATCAACTGAGCTGGTTGGGACATATATGGTGGGAGATCATTAATTAGCTGCGGAGGATGGAAAAATGTGCCTTGGTGCATTTCTTGACGTAGCCAAAGCGCTCGACTGCCTCGACCACTCTATGTTTCTTAATATGCTCCTGCAACTAGGCTGCGCACCAGCAGTAACATCTTGGTTTAAATCGTATCTTAGTGGACGGAGGCAATTTGTGGCGGTGGGAGCTCTCAGGTCTGCGACGGGAATTGAATCCACTGGCACGCTCCAGGGGGTCGGTTCTTGGACCTTTTATCTTCATCACCTACATGAACCGTCCTGCGGGACATCGAGAGGTACGTAGATTGCCGCCCAATCGTTTATGCAGACGACACCACTCTTTTGTTCCGTCTCTCACTCTCCCAATTGTCCAATAATAAGTGCAATCTGCAGCACGTTGAAACCGGTATTGAGAAGGACATGTCTTTATCTCAAAGATTTGGTCTTATCGTTAAGCTGACGAAGACGACACTCGTTCTTTGCCCACAACGGGCATCGAAACAAAAGTTCAAAACTGGCAATATATCCCTTCAAATAAGCGGTTTTGCTATCCTTCTCAGTTCAGAGGCAAAATGTCTTAGCATTGTGCTACACGAGCATATGAAATGGGACAGTACAGTAAGGTCAAGGGCTACGCCGTGGTGGCCTCACTCGTGCGTTTGAGGAGAACTAAGGGTTTGCGGGATCTTCTGGTACGTGTTTACAAAGCGCTTATGGAACCAATTCTAACTTACGGAATTACTCTGTGGGGCGCAACGTATTCCACGATCCTAGACAAGCTAAGGGTCGTTCAGAATGACGCGGTTAGAGTCATAATAGGTTTTCCACGTCGCGCGAGTGTGACTCCATGGCACACCAGGCTCGGGCTTCTCAAGCTTGATCAGCTGACACGTTTAAAATTAGCCGTGCTAGCCTATAAGGTGCAAAACAATGGAATCCCGTCAGATTGTGTACCCCAATACGGTCGCAGCGCTACAGGGACCAACCCAGAGTGCCATGTTCAGACTCATTCTTCACTCCCTAGCCTTCATGCTGCCCACGGTCTGGAACAAGCTACCATTGGCGCTTCGAAGTGCAAGCCGGGCCGCTGTTTTTAAACGACATCTTTTCTTACTGCCGAAGAACAAAGAAACAAGTGACTCCGAGTAAGTTGTTTTACATGTATTTTACTATATAGGTATTAAACTTGTATTAGGTTGGTTATAAAGTTTTAAACTTGTACTGTGTTGCTTATACTCAATTTTAAGTTGCTTTATCGCGTATACACTTCTGATTTGTGCATACACTTGTAAACTTCTGTTGTGTTACTTATACTCAATTTTATTGCTTTATCGCGTACACACCTTTGATCGGTACAGACACTAGTATATTATGCATATTTTGCATGAAAGGTGACATATTGCTAACTTGTTAGGCACGTCAATAAACCTGATTGATTGATTGATAACTAGTAGTCTTGTTACCTGATACTGGCCCTATGCATAGATTTATTGATAACGCAATAAGAAATGCGCCATTATGGTAGTAGGGGCTTGGCCGAAGTTTATGTGCAGTACCTTGTTCATATATATATATAAATTCGACGAACAGAATTTAGGACTTTAGTTAAAAACAGTGCATGTTTTTTTTCGAATGGAATATTTGGAATATTTATTTTTTATTATGGAATTTCAATCGAATAGAAGTGTGCCAAATTACTTCGTTGAAACCCGGCGTAAATCACGAGGAGGTGTTTTACTGACAGAGTTGTCCCGACATCTTTTGTTTTTAATTTTTAAAATCTAGAATTGCGATAAAATTACTTGTTCGATACAAAAGTGCGAGGATACCGGTGTATTGAAAACGAATTGCTGACAGCCGTCGAATATATTCAATTGCCAAAAAACTCACAAGAAACGGTTATTTACAGCTAGACTATTGAAAATAAGGACCCTGCGATGTCTGTTTTTAGGCTATCTCGTTTAGTAACTGATAATATTCATTTATAAAACCTTAGCGAAAGAAAATTTGACTTCAAATGGACAAACAGCATGCGTCGAAAGCAAAGTCCCCATGCCCTGAGGCAATCGTCTATGATTCGGAAAGCGGGGAGCAATACCAGACATAGTCTCAGTACTCACGAATCTGTTTGGTAGCTGCATACACCAAGAAGAAGTTCCTGAAAATTGGCGCCAGGGTCTACAGACCTAGGCATAAGGACTTTATTGACCAACAGAATAACGAAGGTATTGCCCTAGGCAGTGTCAGATAAACGATACTGACCTTAATATTTGTTACTCAATTATATTTTTGATGTAGCGATTTTATAATAACAGAACAAAATAGGGGTCTACCAGGAAGATTGACAGGAACAGTTTTTAAAAAATAGCACATGCCACGTGAAAAACAACCAAACGGCATACACTGTTGTAGACTAGACGGATGTTGATTGCGTCTCCCGTGATTGCATTTTAACAATCGTTTAAGGCAATTTTAACACCAGGGGTGCAATATTTAATCTCCTCCGAAGCATTCTATCACACAACTTAAACCACTTTAAGAATGGAAGGCACATTATTAACAACATGATCCCGTTGACGGTAGGCGTAGCTCAAGAAGACACAGCTAGCCAACATTTAATAATACTGTACGCTAACGTGCACTAAGAAAATTAAAAGGCTACGAGCAAATTTTACGCGAATGATGATACAGTAACAGTTAATTAGCTTTATTAATCATTTACTTGTTGCAATTAACAGGAAACATACATACACATATATGTTCATGTTATTGATCACGGTTCCAAAAGTCGGGTTAACAAAACTACTCTATAGCGTCGTGTTGGAGGTGATATAAATTACAATGTTGCCGAAAGACACAGGCAAGTTCACTTGTTAGCATAAGTACACCGAAACGAGATGATCTTGCTGTAACGGTCAGGCGCGCACCTAAAATAATCTATAGGGTCTACAAAAAAGTCTTTTCGGATTGGCGCTTGCGCGGCTTTCACAGCGCCCGCCCCGGCGCCTAGGCATAGATTATTGGCTCACTCTTTGTTGTTTTCATGTGAAAAAGAGCGGGGAATCTGCTGGTCTCAACCATTTTGAAATCTGTTTAGCCGTTTGTTCGTAATAGTGCTGCAAAATGGAGGTATAAAAATGCCAAATTCGGGCGATTCTACTCCATGAGTTAAAAAATGGACTGAGTGCAACGCAGGCTCACAAAAACTTGTTAACATCGTTTGAAGATGCCTGTTGTACAGACAGAATGTGCCAACAGTGGTTTGAGAAATTCCGAAAGGGAAATTTTAACCTCGAAGATAAGCCTAGATCAGGAAGGCCAAGTGCTGTCAGTGAGGAGGTTTTTCGAATGAAAATCCAGGAAAATCCCACTATAACTACTGTGGAACTTGCCGAGGAGCTTCATATTACCCAACAAGCTGTTAGCACAGCTTTAAAACGCCTCGGAAGAACTACCAGGCAGTGCAAATGGGTACCTCACGAGCTCAGCGACTTCAACAAGATGACGCGCATGCGCGTCTGCACTTCTTTGCTCAGAAGGCATAAAAATTTGCCTTTTTTCGGTCGTTTTGTGACCTGCGATGAAAAATTGGTCTTCTACGACTCTCCTGTCAGGAAAAGGTTCTGGTCAAGTGAACCTGGCACCTCCGTCACCCAGCCCAAAAAGGACATACACGCAAACAAGGTTTTATTGTGTATTTGGTGGAATGTGGGCGGAATAGTGCACTATGAACTGTTACCGCGTAACCAGACGATAAATACGGCCGTGTACTGTCAACAAGCTCGAAAAGGTTCACGAAAAATTAAAGCAGTCGTACCCTGCACTAATTTTAAGGAAGGGTGTCCTGTTCCACCAAGACAACGCAAGGCCCCACGTGAGTAGGGAGACCCTTTCAAAAATTTCCTAGCTAAAATGGGAACTTTTGAAACATCCACTGTATTCCTCCGACTTAGCACCATCTAATTACCACCTATTCAGATCGATGCAAAAAAAAATTAAGTGGTAAAAAATTCACTTCTATCGAACACGTGCGTTCTCGACTGGAAGAATATTTTGCCACTAAAAACGCAGACTTTTACAGAAAATGAATCGAAAACCTTGTAAATCGTTGGGCAGAGGTTGTATCTTCCGGCGGAGAATATAAAAATCAATAAATAAGACCTCCCGTGTCTCCTATATATGTGTTTTCTTTATAGCGCCAAAACCGAAAAGACTTTTTGAAAGCCCTAATTTAATCATTTTCCGATTGGTTGAAGGCGAACAGGCTTACTCTAAACGCGACAAAGACAAAGTTCTACGATTTACTTGGGAAGGAGAGCAAATCCGGTGGCTAACAATGAGCACATTCGAATTGACAACGAAAACCTGCAACTGATTGATCATTTGAAATACTTGGGAGAAACTTTAACCACAATTGGCATCTAACGAGACATTTATAAGAACAGTAAGCAAAAGCGTGGCAGCATTTATGCTTTATGTTGATTTGGAAGAAGCAGACATAGAGGCCGCTATCGGCCTCTTTAGAATCAAGGTGAGACCTAAAGTATGGTGCTACTTGCTGCCCATTTCAGGTCGACACTGAGAGGTAGAACAATACCGCTTTCTTCGAACGTGGTAATTCGAGTGGTGCAGTCGACTTTTTTCGAGCTCTGTAAAAAAACTGTGGTGGTTTGGTGGTTTTGCTGACTTCGCCCAGCAATAACTTCAACATCCAGTGAACACTTGTATGGTGGAGCGACGCCGAGATGGGTGTGATACGTTCACCAACGCCGGCATAAACACTACGGCAGGATAATCAACCTGGCTCATCGAAAACAGCAACGTCGTCACCAGACCTATCGAGCGGCGACCATTATCCGCCTTCTATCGCAGACGCAGAACTATCGGGAGATGTTCGCAAAGCTGCAGCCGGTCAAGAGACCGAGGCAACAGCAGCAGAAATGTCAACAAGTGGGAGGGAGGTGCAAGTGGGACAGCAGCCGCAACGTACAACGGGTGGAGGGGATGTCGTCGGCATCAACACCGCTGAGACAGCGGCAGCGACCAAACGGCAAGCGACCAGCCCGCCATAACGGAGAGAACCATCGAAAACGGAAGCGGCCGGAAAGAGTGGTGCAAAGCTGACGACGTTAGCGGAATCCTCGTACGGTGCCAGTAACGATAGCGCTGAAAGGGAAGCCATGGAGAGCGGTGCCACAGCGCGGCCAACCGGTGACTCCGGTGAGGCGCGCAACGAAGAAGAAGACACCGAGGGCTACTCTATGTAGTTGGTGCGCGTGGTGGCAAAGTTATGAGAAAGGAGGCAATACCAAAAGTGAAAACAATTGAGCGACCTGAGGCAATTATTTTTGCCGCCGACGATATTTTTCTGGAGACCAATTCGAACGTTAGTTGCGATGACGTCGCTAGACATCTCAAAGGAAAAGTTGAGGAACATCGTTTTACACAAGCCGGTGAACTTGTTATCGTCGCCGAGGAACAGTGCTGAGTCTCTAACCTCAGTCTCACGAGGTATTCCGGCTCAATCTAGAGTGAGTGGCCAAAGATCGGCAGAGTAAAGGGAAAATCTGCGGTGTGCATCCGTCACTCAGCGACACAACTACTATTGGTTACGCCTTGAGGTCTCTAGGTGTCACAGGGGCCATTTGAGTCGTGAGAGTAGTTTTGAGAACGAAGAACGCCCAAACTGGCATAGTTACGGCCACTGACCAAGTAATCCTAACTTTTGCCGGAGCTGATTTTTCGGCGGAAGTTTGTCTAGGCCTAACGACACACGGGGTGATGCTCTATAGGGAGCCACACTAGTGCCATCCAAAGAGCACTTTCGACTGCTCTTCCCAGCTTGCACATATAAGCGGCGCCACCTATAGCGCCTGGCGGCGTTTCTGAGGTGCGTTTGGACGATTATCGCGGTCACTTGGAACTGACTTTCCGCTCAGCACTTGAGTGGGGCATGGTAGAAGAGCCTCGGCCGGATGCTCCACAAACGACCGCAGTGACGCCGCGTCTCTCCACGCACTCCAGGAATCGCCAGGAATCTGCTCTTGATCCTTATAATCAATAGACAACTAGACATTCGTCAGTGGACAACGCCGCTGACGCAGAGCAACATCGTGGCGCCAGCCACTACGTCGTCAACACCACGCCGCAACACAAATCCGGCGCCGATCTCGCCATCAACTGCCCTCACTCGCACTGTTTAACGACTGTCCGCCAAGGTCTCAGGATGCTCTCGATCGTTCCTTGTGTTGTGAGACCCATAGTTGCTGCCGAACTGACCAACACGATCAATTCGATTAGCTAAGCGAATGATCTGGACCCGTGGTCTCTCATTTTGCAACAACGGTCCTCACTATCCCACGACAAAAGGCGAAACGAAAGTCTCTGTGTTCACTTATTCGGACAACCTCAGTCGATTCAGGAGTCGTGTCCCACTCGATGCTGCAATTAATGCTGACCATGTTGCGGCGCCGAAGACTAACAGACACGATGATAGACAGAGAGCTCGGGTGGCACAGGCAAAACTGGCTCAGGGGGATGTTTCTGCAGCAGCGTGCATTTTTATTTCGACGGATTCGATGGCTCTACAAGACGCCAATACACACCGCATACTTAGCGATAAACACCCTAATACGCCAGAAACAGCGGAATACCCGCCACCGCCTCGAGATGTTCCATCAGCCGATCAAATCAACATTACCCCCAATGAAGTCCGAGCAGCAATCCAAAGTTTCAGAAATAGCTCAAGTGAAAGCCCTGACGGCCTAAAACCCAGACACCTAAAATATCTTATTGGAAAGAGTGATCAGATCTGCCCCCTCCTCCTTGCTCTGATGGACTTCTGCAACCTTGTCGTGAATAGCCGCCTACCAGGGGTCGCACTTAGTAATTTCTATGGAGCTAATCTTATAGCTTTAAAAAGACTAAAATAAGGAGAAAGAAATGAAAATACCCTGCAGCGGCTAGCGAGTAAAGTGCGAATCCCCAAATACATGGCGCCGATTGTCGATAGAATTGCTCCCGTTCAACTGGGTTCTGGAGTTAAAGGAGGCTGCGGGGCTACTGTCTACGCTGCAAGTGCCTTTGTAAATATTAGCTCGGCGTCTAATAGGGTGCTGATAAGACTCGATTTAAAAAAGCTTTTAGTTCCCTGCAAAGGGTTGTAACTCTTGAAGCTGCCAAATCAAACTTTCCAACAATGTCCCGCAGTCTACTAAATATACAGACGCCCAATCTCGTTTTGGGGATTGTACTCTCCAGATGTGGGGTACAGTGACATAACCCCTGCGGCTTGGCCCTTTTCTACCAGGCAATTTGCCAACTGCTTTCTGCTTTAGAGTCGGAATTTGAGCCGTGGTTCTTAGACGGTGGCACGATTGGAGGCACTCTCCGCCCTTATTGATGTGGAAAAGATAATCGATCCTGGCGTCACCTCTGAACTGTAACTTAATGTTTGAAAGTGTGAGCGGTACGTCTTGTCCTCCGACTACGCCTTTCGTGACGAGTGCTTGCGCCGGACGCAGGGTCTGCTTCCTGACATCAAGCTATGCACTGAGGAAAACATCGAGGAGATCCCCTCACACCGGCCTCCGCAAAACTCGCCCTGAACAGGAAGTGCGAGCTAATGGATCTCAGGTGTTTCAGGCTGGAATCCCGTGATGCGCATCCCGCATCATACTTGATGCGAACTCTGGACACTAAGGCAAATTTACATTATTCGCTGCATGGAGCCGGGTGTAAAATTTGAATCTGGATGGGGAATGTTGAGACCAGGCTACCCTTCCCATATCAGCCGGAGGTCAAGGAATCCGACGTGCAACCGATCTGGCCCAGACCGTATTCTTGGGTTCAATCACTACACTTGAAGTACTGATTTCATCTATATCTTCTTCGAACTCTAAGCCCCTTCTAGAACGGCTCATGGAGGAGTTTCGTCGAGCACCACCGTCACCGCGTGGTGCTCGACGACACACGCCAGCATGCCCTGGATGCCGTCGTAGTCAAAACCATTTAAAAGAAACTCCTGGACAACACGGCTGATGCACTTGGCAAGGCACGCCTATTAGTAGCTTTTAACGATACGAGCGCCAAATGGCTTAAAGCCATTCCCTCGCCGCAGCTGAAAACAGTGCTGGACAACACAACACTCTTGCTGGCCTGCAGTTAAGGGAGGCTGTATGTGCGCCTTATAGTTGCTCCCTCCCAACACACCGGTGTCGCCGACGGGAGAGCGTGACCTCATCTGTCGTAGGAGCTGCGGAAGACATTCACGCCACGCCGCCCTTAATTGAGTGATTTTAAGGGCGTTGCTTTCTGCTAACGTACTCCGCAGAATAGAGCCAGTCGGACAGGCAGCGAACTTAGCCTTACGTCCAGACGGATGGAATGACCTTGGTTTCGTGATGCGGAAAAATGCGATGAAAAATGCGGCTGCGGTGCTAGGTTCGCTAACAAGGAAGTCGAGACTTAATACGTCAAGCAATGGGGCGCTGCCGCCGCATTCACCGGGCCTAAGCAGTGAGCCTGCTTCCGCCAATTCACCAACATCCGACAGTAGCGTTTAGGTTAGCTGTAATGACTACCAACCACGTTGCATAATATCGGTGCTTGCAGAAGGAGGAAGCTATGGCGGAATTTCTGCCGACGCACCTAATAAAACCTGATTTATTGCTTATGCTCGTCGAAAGTTTGGACTATAGTAGTCCCAAAAGCGGCCCTCAAAATTCCACACAACGAAAAATCCATGGGGTTGAGAGCCGGGCTCTGCAGCTGCCACTCCAAGTTGTCCAAAAGTCAAATATTCTTTGCACCACTCTCGAGCGGTTCTGCCGGTGTGGGCGCGTGCCCCGTCCTGTTGGAACGCTCTAGGTCGATCTAGAGCGTTTTTTAAACAAAGTAAAAAGGTTTTGTGCTTCCGGGAGTGCAATGGCTTCTAAAATCATATGTCGTTAACATTAAGACGTCACGTTGTTCGTTAGGTCAAATGTCAGAAAAAAATAGTCGACGGTATGCCGGTTGCCGATATTCCGGCCCATACCATGGTTGTGGTATTCTAGCCCATACCATGGTTGTGGTATTCTGGCCCATACCATGGTTGTGGTATGCCGGCCCATACCACTCGTTCAAGGTCCGTAGCTTGACGGGCGCTTCGGGCACGTATTTGGTAGTTTTGGCGGTTAAAGCTGGGCTGCAGTACTCGATTCCAAAAATTGGACAAGCTCAAGCAAGCTCCTTGCGAGCCATGGGGCAAACTTGACGCTTCGTGATGTCGTTAGTTCAAAGTGACCTCTTAAAGTTGTTACCGTAATGATGCCCCACCCTGTATATTAGGTTCGACGCTATAAGAAACCGAAAACCCTTATAACTTTGTTCATATACGATCGCAAATCCTGTTCGAATAAGTTATCTGCAGTTCGAGTGTTTTTTCGAATCGTCGGTAGAGTGCTAACATATAATTTTCTAGCCACATATGACTCTCACAATATATTTGTATATACCGAGCTATTCCTTACATATACGGCTTTTACATACAACTGGATCCGTTTACATATCTGTGGACGACATCGCGATACAAATGCAATGATGGCACAGGTTTATTAATTTACCAAAGATAATGTTTACATAATATAGGCGCATATTTTCACGAAACGCGACCGCGCGTTTTCGCTCTGTGAACTACCCATCTGAAATATTAAACTTGTTTGCGACCACTATTTGTCGTCGTTGTCTGATTGCTGTTAAAAGTGGGTATGATTTTGTAACACCATGTTTTTTCCTTTGTAGTCCACTATCATGGCACTTGTAATTTTTTACTGTATAATATCAGACCAAAAGCAGATCGCTAAAGGCAATCACTTCCCCATGAAAGTTGCTCTTCAGGCCTTTGCAAAGGATCTCTTCATCTCTTTTTGTTGTACGGTACTGTTTCCGGGATACTACAATTGTTTCATAAGTGCCTTCATAAACACAATAAGTTCCCACTAGGTTAAACCCGAAATGAACGGATTTGACGTTCAATGAATCTGAAATCCAAAAGGGGTAATATGTATCCGGTTCTTTAACCCCAGGCAGTATAAATTTATAATACGAATTGTCTACAGAGCAATACAAACGTTTGAAATAGTCCGTTTTATAACCGCCTTCAGGTTCCTTAGCAATACGTTCTTCAGTGTTAAGGTCGATCGCAAACCCCTCTTGAAGTTCCACAATAAGATGACCATTGAAGTCGCGGTTTACATTTTTGGGCACCCATTTTGGATGGGAAAACTTCTTAATAAACTTTCGCTTTTGGTCGTTCCATTCGAACAGCTCTTCTCGGTTGGTCGTTGCATTCTTAGAGATTACGTGGAGTTTACTGCATCGTGAGCTGAAAAATTTGGAGGTCTCGAAGATGACTTTGGCTGGGGTGTCAGACTGGAGATCCTTCGTGAGCACGCTGCCGCTAGACGTCTCGTATACCACGTATCGCCCCAATGACAAGTGGAATTGTTTGACTTGAGCTTCGAATGGGCAGAATTTACTGCCGAACAGGTTGACAGGCAACCATTTATTGTTGTGAAGGATCGCCGTTATGTTCCGTCCATAAATATTTTTCATCAGAGCGACAGTAGCTTCTACTTCGAAGAATGGAATATTTAGTGGGGCATATGCCACGGTTTCCCTCTCGTGAAGGATGGTCTCCACTGACTCTAGCAAGCGGTTTCGCAACTGATCGTCTTTTCGGCAGCATTTGTTCACTAAATTGTTGTACTGCGCCGATGTGCGTACTGGCAGAAATCGCACAAGGGCTCCAACGACACTAATGATAGTGTCCGCTGAAACTTCGTCTGGCACAGCAATACCATTTGCTGCCCGAGCGCAGTACGCCTGAAAATCTTCGCACTCGATTTTGCAGGCAAACGCCATTATTTCAAAGACATCATCGATGCGGCTGCGCTTGACCCCCGTAAGATAATCTCGAAAAATCAAGATGCTCATATAAGAAACTTTCAGGAGCATCTTTTTCCAATCGGGGTGTTTGTCGAGGACGGGGCATCGATGCAAGAAACGCATTGGTATGTCGCAAATAGTACCCTCCTTGCTAACGAGTTGACATGGAGAAGATCGTAACTCTTGCAATTCCTGAATAACGCCCTCCATTACTCGTTCGGTTGACTAGTCGCTGCGTCGGCGCCGCGACCGTGGAGGTATCACGAGATGATCTCCACTTGCCGGATAATCGTCCCCTACCTGCAAAAAACACAGAATGCCGGTATTATTCTCCAATACGCGCGTTATACGCACAGCATGTTATTAATGTAATGGCGTGCAGATAATGGTCCGAAACAATAGCGGCGATTAAATGCTAATGACCGTAAAAGTCACGTATTATATTGAGCGATCCTTTACGATCAGAGGGTGTTGTTTAGTTTGCTAAGCTTATCAATTACAAACTGTTTCACGAAAGTGTTATTTTAATTCACTTTATTTGTAAGTATATGGCAATCCTTTGCGGAGTATTGCAATGCAAAAGTCATCTTTATTACGAATTTGCTCCCCGGCTTTTAGCTTTTCTCATTCACATAAGGCTAAAAATAATCCACCACCGTCAGTCACCTAAATTAAGCGCGTGGATTTGAATCCGCGCTCTTCCGACTGCAGCGCAAAGACCTTCATCAATATTTCACCATGTCTCACTATGCCCGGTTTCTTCATTAATGTCAGACCGTTATCAAAATCAGACACGAAAAAGTTAGGTCGTTCACCTCTGTTTTTTTCCGATGTACGTTTGCATAAACTGCGACGGATTATTTTAACGAAAGATATCTGCGTGCATTGAACGCCTGGTACCTGTTACAAAAGACATGTATGCAAACATATGTACGATGTAGTCACTTGCTGCACTTATTACTCGTTCGACGAATCGAACTGCTGGGTCACTCGGTTTGGTATTAGATTTTCTTCTTGTTTGTGTTTTAAGCTAAGTTTAAGTAAGTGGAACACACCTTGAACTTCGTGCAGCCGCACTCAAATGTCTTCTTGATGGAATACATCATTTGCTAACCCGCCAGAGCATATATAGGTAAATTCAAATTCATATGAGGTAGAGTTGATAGTCGGATATATATATATATATATATATGTATGAGCAATCCTCAGTGCTCCAAGCAACAATATCGCTCTACAAAGTTATACGCAATCTCGCGATATTCATTTACCCTGATTTTTGCGCTCCCGGGCATCTTCATCTCGTCGGCATAACGTGAACCAGCAAAAGAGAGTCCAGTACCCTCCAGCGCAGGACTTTGTGGGCTTAATGATTATACGACGGTTAAGTACATTTCTTTGGTGCCTGGTTAAAGTTTTCCGCTATTATTGTATTCTGTCTTATGAATCATTCTAGTGTCTCGCGGGATCCACGAGCATAACGAAGTCGTCCGCGTAAATTACATGTAGCGCCTTGAGGAATTGAATATAAAGCTTAACGAAATGTCTACCTCAAACGAAAGATTGAAACACGCGACCTGAGCTATTGACGAACGGAATATGTCCACGCAGAACATTGTGACGTACCGGCAGCACGACCGTTGTTAGAAGGAGCAACCGCAGCAGATAGCACACCTAAGCGACGCTTCAAAACGAATGACACTTAACTACTGGGCTGCTCGAATGTTTCAACTTAAACTAACCGACAGGCTATCTCGGTAACTGTCTATCCGTGACCTTAAGTAGTGAGCGAGCGCATACGTTGTTGGTGCGTTTTGGAAAACGTGCGGCTCTCAAATTCTACTTTTAGATGGCAGGACTTACGCCCAACCGGCGAACTAAGCTGGCATTGTTACTATGATTAGATATCATTAATACGTGCACTAAAAGCTTAACGCCTGTGGATTGCCTCAACCTATCTTACTAATTCTGCCACACTTTTTGACCCGTGTGAAGTCTTTTTATAGATATGTCGTACAACCCTTAAATGGATAACAGAATATATATTTTATATTATTTTCATGTGTCATTTATATTTGTAATTGTCCCACGGAAATTAAATCAAAATTAAATGATTTTTTTTTATATAATAGTCTGTGTAGCGGTAAGGACCACTGAGTGGACCCGGCTATTACGGTGTACATCGCGAGAAATCGTGTGTACCTATTATGTATATATAGACCACCAGAAATGCAAGTCACATATGTGTTACATCAATTAGGAGAATGCGTCATGTTATGAGTAAACACGAATAAACACATTATAATCGCAGGTGACGCAAACTGAGATTTGTCAAAACAAAATAAACGTTACGGAGCATTCACGGCAGGCATATAATACCTAGAACTTCAAGTAGAGAATGACCGTAATGTCGCTACATATCTAAGCTGGAACGGCTCAAGTTCTGTCGACATTGTGTTATCGTCAGCGTGCCAGCCGGGGACAATTGTTTGTGAAATTAGGTCCAATCCTTCAGCTCACCGCAAGCACTGTCAAGTAATATTTGAACTAGCGCGCACTCCAAGTCCAACAGCAGTGACACCTATGCCACAGTTGACCCGTACAATAAATGCGCACATGCTCCAACAGGCAACTCATGCGACCCGATGACGACATCAACGCCACCGAAAAGCCGATACGATGGGGAATCCACGTATCAGCTATAATACTACCAGACGATCGGCGAAACCAAATACGCACAAAGCCTGGTTTGATGCAGAATATCACGAGATTAAGCGCATTATATGTAGCCATGACGACAAGAGCCCCTATTTACTTAGCCAACTCGCAGAGATGAAGCGGGTGTTTCGGAAAATAAAGCAGACCAAGAAGCGCCATTACGAAGAAAGCCAACGTCTGCAATTGATACAAAATAGTGTTAAGAAACCTTGGCTGCTTCTACCCAAGAGACCCAACCAAGCTAACCCGCTAATTAACGACGAGGAGTGCCAAACACATTTTACAAACCATTTAAAGAGAGAGGTGACACTGCCCGACATGGACTACCCAGGAGAGTTTATACCTTTTACTGAAGCGGAAGTTATGCAAGCAATCAAGACAAAGAAAAACAATAAATCTGCAGGACCGGACCAGATATTCCATGAACACTTAAGATCAAACCTTAATACAATATGTCCAGTTTTAACAAATCTTTATAATAACTGTCAAGGTAAGATACTTGAAGAATGGAGGAAGAGCTTTCTTAAACCCAATAAATACGCGGAAGGGAGATGCTACTGACCCGACAAACTACCGAGGGATCGCACTGACGAGCACTCTGTACAAAATACTTACATCACTCGTAGTGTAAAGGTTATATAACACCGCTAAAGAAAAGCTACCCGTTGAGCAACACGGATTTCTTCCCGGGCGATCAACCGAAGATGCTATCAACCTTCTGCTGGACTCTGTGCAACGACTTCACCAAAGTAAAGAAATGACGTATACCGCATTCATAGATTTTAAGACCACATTTGACTCTGTCCCAAGGGACCGTCTTTTAGAGATAATTCGTAGCAAATTTTTAATACGCGAAGCAATGTACAACCTTGTCCGGGACATTTTTTTATGGAGGAGGGTTAAATACTTTTAAGTACTATTGCTACGAGTAGAAAATGAGGAGGTCCCACTTTTCAATTCGAGCAGTGTGGGACTCGACCCCAGCGGATGGGTGTTAGCCCGCTGAGACCCATACCCACTAAACGCACCTCCCCCCTTAAGCTTCACTCTCTGATGACCCAGATCTCCATAAAACAGTACTATGGGCCATCAGGAGAAGTGGCGAGTGCCACTCGGATCATTTGGCCGGGGTCACTCACAGGTTTTCCCAACGTTCGACGTGTCTTGTACTAACACCTGCGAAATCATTCGGACTAACGTGATTTTCTAGTGCAGTAGACGGAAATCTTGCTCTCATGAGCCTTCCCAAGGTTCCTTTCTCCTTCATTACCTTCGTAGCCATAGCTGTTCCTAGCTTCCACCCAGAAGTCGTGCCGCATATGTAGTCTATGAACTCCTTAAGGGTTACTCTGGGGGGATCTGGGAGATTTGCTTCTCTTCCGTCTCCCTCATTGGTCCATTTGTTCCTGAATTTTGCAATTGCTGTGGCCCTGGCCTGTTCCAGTGCCTGGCACTTTAGAAGAGTGTGGGTCAAGTCATCCTCTGTTCCCTCTTGGCAATAAAATCAGCTCGATGAGGGAACTTTTCCGATTCAAAAGAGGTATGTCTGAAAGTCGCCATGGTCCGTGAGGATCTGCGTGAGGTAATGGTTTAGTTCTCTCCCCGGCCGCTCAATCCATTGCTTAATGTTTAAGATGAGAGATCGAAGAGTGTGCCCCGGTGCTCCAGAAAGAATGGAGTCCCATTGGGCTTGCCATGCTTCCATTGTCTTCTCTCTCTCTACTTTTTTACTGCTGTTGTCCCAAAGTTTTTGCCTTTTTTCTACCTTTAGGTCCCAGGGAAGAGCTCCGGCCAGCACGAGAGCAGAGTTTGTGCTAACGGTGCGATACGTTTGGATAATCCTGAGGGCCGCCACTCTCCGAGTGCTTCCAAGGATCCCTCTTGCTTTCTTTGTTTCGTACCAGAAGAAAGAAAGACGAAGAAGTTAAGTTCCAATTATTCTGCAGTCTTTGCCTGAACCGTGATAGCCATTCATCCGCGTACGCGATCATCTCTACTCCTTGTGGAAGGTTATCCTGGCAGAGTACGTCATCGTACGCTAGGTTCCAGAGTAGGGGACCCAGGATCGAGCCCTGTGGAACTCCTGCTGTCATTGAAAATTCTACTTCACCGTTGAAAACAGTTCGGTCCTCCAGGTATCCTGAGAAGACCTTGACAAGATAATGTGGGACTTTTTCCTCACTAGCGTGTCCAGTATAGTCCTTCACGAGAGGCTGTTAAAGGCGTTCCTGACATCTAAAAGTATTGCCAGGAACAGTTTTCTAGTGCATATGGTTAAACTATGTAAAAGATCAGCCTTGTCCGCAACTCGACGGACAGCAGTGAAAACTCACCGCTTTTTTCTGAATCCATATTGGGATTCCAAAAGGAGTCCGTTTTTCTCTACAAAGGTCCTGAGCCTTTCATCAATGATTGCCTCGTACCCTTTCGCTAAGGTATTCAGTAGGCAGATAGGCCTGAATCCAGCGGCCAGGCGGGAGAAGTTTGAGCGGGTCTTTCGGGAGAGTGGTCGAGACGAGGAGCCGAGGGAGGGGGGAGGGGGTGGGGAGCAGCCAGGCCCTCATGGTCTCGACGCACCCTCACAGGACGGATTACAAAATGGCATCCCCCTATCCAACCGCAGGTAGACATGCGGGATGATAGTCAGGGATAGAGCTGATTGAAGGAGAACAGCAGAGACGCCTCTCCCACGGCTTCGATGTAATGCGAAAGTAATACCGAGCCTGGGGGGGTGGAGAGGAATCCGGGTTTAGTGGGTTTGCGAGTCTCACACTAGTCACGCAGCTGCTAGTGGCGCATGTGCATCATGCATTCCCGAAACCTCCCAGAACAAAAAAAGGCCTGAATCCACCGTTGTCTTTGGGGATAAGGACAACCTCAGCTTGTGTCCAGTTTGCAGGTATTGTTCCCTTTCTGGTCGCTGTAGTGAACACCTGTGCAACCAGATCTGGAAACTCCTTAAATAGTACTTTGACTGCCAGGGCGGGATGCCGTCTAGTCCTGAAGCCTTTCCCGGCTTAAGTCTCGCCGCAGCCTTGAGTATTTCTGCTACCGATATCACTGGGGGCTCGTCCCCTTCTCCTGTGGGTGCCTCTGGCGTGTTATATTGCTCCCTGTCGAAGCGAGCGTGTTTTGGGAAGAGTTTGCTCAAAGCCTGGCTGAACTGCTCCTTTGTGAGTACAGCCCTGGGCTTTCGTGCGGTACTTCCTTTTATTATCATGTAGGGCTTGTTCGGAACATGCTTCACTATAACTCTATCATAGTTAGAAACGGAGATCATTATGTCAAAGACACCATAGCGTAAACGGTGGGAGTGGCCCAAGGAGATCCTGCTAGCCCGTTTTTTTTAAATAATGTACATAGCAACCTTATCGGATCTTCTACGCGATGCAGAGGCTCCGCGCGCCTTCTACGCAGATGACCTAGTTATTCTCGCAAAGTCGCGTGAACATCTGCAGTATTTCCTGAACAAAACAGTAAACTGGTGCAAAGAGAACAAGCTAACAATAAATATAGCTAAAACGAAAGTCCTTCGCTTTAGCCGAGGAGAAGCATACGCCGCAGCCGATCGCCGCCTCAAAACGAATGGCATTGCTTTCCTTATCTCGGCGTTACATTGACACCAAGACTTTCTTTAAGCAGACATATCAAGATAATACTAGCCAGGGCAACAGCAACTGTCATGTTTCTCGGTGAACTTTAACATATCGACCTGAAGACTGCGCTAAACATATTCAGGCTAAACATTGTCTTTATTATACGATACGGCCTGCCTGCAAAAGCACCATTTCTCACTGTTCGCGATCTGAGAAGGCTAGACCGTTTAAAAGCACATTATATTAAGCGCGCGTTAAGTCTACCCAAAAACGCATCTGCTACCCTTGCTCTTGAACTATGTCTATGTCTGTATGAACTACAGAGGATTTTGCCCTATACGGACTACCACTTAGTGAAGCCGTGCTCACAGTATATAGGGAGTTTCGGGAGATACGCAACGTGAAGTTTGCGTCCAATAACTATACGGACGGACCAGCGTTTTGCTCTGGCAAATGGAAGAGAGGAGCTCAAAAGAACCGAGCACTAGTTTGCCGAGTGACATGGCACGGATACCATCACCACATGTGTTTGAGTGGACAGTGTTTTGAGATCGATAGTTGTGTGTGCAGATTTGTGAAAATGGTGATATCAATATATACCATATACTTGTGTGCATCGAAATAGATACAGCATCACTACAATCTCGTACACACTACATAGAATCAGTGTAGACGAGTCAAAATAGTGAGAGCAAATGTTGAACACGTCTACTCTGTACAACAGCTGATCACGCTATAATATACAATAAATTATTACTTGATTTGATTTGAGAATCAGTGTAGACTTCGCGCAACATCCGATGTATACTACTACCAATATTATGGTGAATAAATATGTATGTTATGTTAATATATTAATAATGGTTTAATATACAACAAGTAAATGAAATTAAATCCAGCTCCTCGAAGCCATCAACGAGTGATATGATGTGTTTGTATTATATGTTTTCTTATTATGTTGAATATCGCTATGATTAGTCGGGCATCTGGTAATAGTATTATTTGGCAGTTTGTCTAAATATTGCCCAAGCGCGCACACCTGAAGGGAGTGTATATATATATATATATCCCTTGTTTGTTCAATCTTGCCGTGCTTAGTGACTGCGATTTTTTCTAGACAGTGCGATAGCATCTGCGAAAAAAACTGAAAGAAACGTTAAACAAGACTTGAGCAAATAAACAACGGTATGCCATTTATTTCCTGGCTAACCACCAAGCTCGTCAATTCATCAATTTGAGAAATATCTGTTCTGAAGCTTTATTGATGACTCAAGATCCCTGGAAATGCTTCGAGTTGCGGTCGATATCTAATATACAAACTGGGACTCTCCACGACTTCTAAATCGCGGAAAAAAACTTATAAAAAGCGTAACGGGTGCTACCATTTGTAAAAGCGCCAACAATCACATATGCAATGTTGAATCAATTTACTGTGGTAAATGCTGCACACTCTAGTTCTTTTTCTGTTCTTTTTTCTAGAGATGTCTATTCTTCCTCAACCAGCACACAATGGGTTTTCGTATTACTATTACTAGAATATTCGCGGCTGGCCAAAGCTCACGAAACTTTGAGCAATCATATCTGTTGCTCGTAATGCGACGTTGTTATAATTGTGTCTTCGGTTAGTTGACAACTAATAAAAACTAAATAGAAATAAAGGTACCGTTATAGATGTGTGGATTTGAATCCGCGGTCTTCCGACTGCAGCGCAAAGACCTTCATCAATATTTCACCATGTCTCACTATGCCCGGTTTCTTCATTAATGTCAGAACGTTATCAAAATCAGACACGAAAGAGTTAGGTTGTCCACCACTGTTTTTTTTTTCGATGCACGTTTGCATAAACTGCGACGGTTTATCTTAACGAAAGATATCTGGGTGTATTGAACGCCTGGTACCTGATACAAAAGACATGTATGTAAACATATGTACGACGTAATCACTTGCTGCACTTGCTACTCGTTAGACGAATCGAACTGCTGGTTTACTCGATTTGTTGTTAGATTTTCTTCTTCTTTGTGTTTTAAGCTAAGTTTCTGGAACGCACCTTGAACTTCGTTTGCTTCGTCGCTCACCAGGCAAATACAGTCTCACTTAAATGTCTTCCTCATGGAATACATCATGCTCATACCCACCAGAGCATAGATAGGTACATTAATATTCATATGAGGTAAAGTTTATAGTCGTATATATACATATATATATATATATATATATATATATATATATATATATATATAATAGTTCAAACTCTGACACTTTGCAGATTAATGCATTGCGTGCCAAGCAACAATTTCGCTCTACATAGTTATAAACAATCTCGCGATATTAATTGAAGGTTTCCGCTATTACTATATTCTGTCTTATGAATCATTCTAGTGTTTCGCGGGATCCACGAGCATAACAAAGTCGTCAGCGTAAATTACATGTAGCGCCTTGAAACCTTGAATATAAGGCTCAACAAAATTTCTACCTCGAACGAAAATTTGAAATACGCGACCTGAGCTATTGACGAACGGAATATGTCCACGCAGAACATTGTGACGTACCGGCAACACGACCGTCGTTGGAAGGGACGACCGCAACAGATACCACACCGAAGCGATGCTTCAAAACAAATGACACTTAACTACTGGGCTGCTCGAATGTTTCAACTTAAACGAAAGGACAGACTATCTCGGTAACTGTCTATCTAAGCAAGCGCATACGTCGTTGGTGCGTTTTGGAAAACGTGCGGGCCTCAAATTCTACCTTTGGCTGGATGGCTGGATTTACGCACAACACGGCTATCTAAGCTGGCATTGTTACTAAGATTAGATAGCATTTAAACGTGCACTAAAAGCTTAACGGCTGTGACTTGCCTCGGTCTCAATTTGTTTTACTAATCCTGTCGCACATTTTGGCCCGCGTATAGTCTTCTAAAAATATGTCTTACAACTCTTAAATGAATAATAGAATGCGCAAGTAATACTTTATTGAGTCATCTACATTTGTAAATGACCCATGGAAATTAAATCAAAATTAAATGATTATATAATATATGTATAATTATGTAATATAATTTTTTAGTGGAATAAAATTAAGCTCTTTAAAACTATCAAAGGCTAGTATGATTTGTTTGTATTACACATCTTCTTATTATGTTGTCAATCGCTATAATTAGTAGGGCACCTAAATTGTTTTGTTTGGCATTTTGTTTACATATTGTCAAAGTGCGCATATCTGAAGGGAACTTGTTTTAAAATGTGGAACCGAGGCTTGATAATGAGAAATAGGATTTGTTACATGCAGACATTATGATAGGCTGTGTATATGTATCCTTTGTTTACTCAATTTTGACGTGCTCAATGACTGTGACTCTTTTCTGAACAACGCACAAAAAAACTGTAATGAATGGTAAACAACACTTAAACAATGGTCCAACAATGGTATGCCATGCATTTACTGGCTACCCACCAAGCTCGTCCATTTATCAGCATCTGAGATATCTGTTCTGAAGCTTTATTGATGCCTAAAAATCCCTGGAAATGCTTTGAGTCACGAACGGTATCTAATATACAAACTGGGACTCTCCATGACTACTGTATCGCGGAAACTTGTAAAAAGCGTAACGGGTGCTGACATCTGTAAAAACGTCAATAAATGCAATGCCAAATAACAACATACTGTAATATGTGTGTGTACATTCTTCTTCAACCAACTCACAATGGGTTTTCTTATTGTTTTTACTAGAATATTCGCGGCTGGCCAAAACTCACGAAACTTTGATTGATATCCATAGTTCGTACTGCGAACATTGTTATAGTTGTTGCTTCTTTTAGTTGACAAAGAATACGAATTGAATAGAATTAAAGTTCTCGTAATAGGCTTGCGTGCATTCTCGAAAGAAGAAAGAGTCAGTCACGGTAGCGTCCCAGACGAGTGTCTTCCCACTCCTAAAGGCTGTTAGGGTCATCTCATCAGGTCGACGGGGTCGTCTGTATACAAACCTGCGCGGTTGAGAACACAAGGGTAGCCAGAGGACCTTATAGCACGGGCTAGAGAATCATCCAAAGCAGCGTGTCTCGTCCTACGGCCTAAATGCGCGGATGCAGGATAAGCCATAGTGACCCAGGGGTGAGACCTTCTCGTCACAGCTGCACTCATATATATATATATATATATATATATATATATATATAGTGGTGATTTATTAATCATTTACAATACGTTTGCACACTCGGCAGTGCTCGCCTTAATAAAAATGCAGGTAAAAAGATGTCACGTGAGGTTAAGAATCAGCTGTCCGTGTCCTTGCTTGATGGTAGCCCCCGCTCTGATATGGACCCGGTGCGAGCGGTATATCCTCAAGGTTTTTTGCACTGTTAAAACGGTAAGATCCATAAGATTCCTCTTCGTGACGCCGAGCCCCAAGAGCGTACTCGCAGATTCAGAGTCCCATACACCACTCATAGAGATAGTGATGGATCCAAATCTGCGAGGTTTTTGCGGGTCGGGGAGCGCCGCTCTTAGGAACTCGACGTCATATTTGGTGATCTTGTCCTGCCGCGCTTTTGCGAGGTCCCTGTTCGGGCCACAAACCTCGGCAGCTAAGACCCAGACCTTGGTTGATGTTGTTATGACGAGGTCGGGCGCTAGACACGGTGCGCCCGGTCGACGGAATACTCGCTCACGAACCACCTCATGACCCCTCTCGCGGAGAAGACGTGCCACGCGATCACAGACGTCGTCATGTCTTTTTATAGTTTGTTTGTGCGTTGTGTCGCACATCTGAGCCATATGAGCCAACGTGTCAGGCGCATGACACCCGTGCCTACAACGTTTGTTGTGGCCCGGGCGTCCGCTGGCCAATCTGGCACGCGTTGGTAGTGCGTTGATCCTGAGTTTTAGTAGGTGTAAATACTCCTTACCAGATAGATAGGGCCTATCCTTAATCCAATAATGTACAAAGGGCGTTTCGTGTGCTTGTTTAAACTGTACCCCATTGAACGTGTTGTGTAGTTGTTGAGACAGTAATCGGTCTCTTGTGTAGCGGTCTCAATGGAGGTTCCCAAGCGCTCGCAAAGAAGTCTTGTTATAAATATATATATATATATATATATATATATATATATATATATATATATATATATATATATATATATATATATATATGTATTGCTTATTGCTAAATATATTGAGTAATCCCCCAACCTATGCTATATATATATTTTTGTTTTTACCACTTTTTACCACTATTTTAATTGACTACCTACATACCTATTATATACTTGTGATATATGCTTCAATTCCAGTGAATCGAAGAGACAGCAAGTAATCTGTCTGATGCTAGTCTACCATCTAATTGCCACAAATATATATCGAAAACCGACACTACTATTGTGCATATTAATGTGCAATTTTTAACTTCTACTTTCGACGCTATTTTGCATAAATACAGTGCGTGACGAAATATGACATAGTGCTCCCTGGGTAGAGACAGTCAGAATGATGGTCTAAAGACCGCTTCATTTTAGCGATTTTAACAACAACATCTGCGTTAAAAACTTTTAAAGAAATCTTACCACCGCTGTGGACCAAGACAACGATGGCATCACGTGACGGCAGCAACACCGCCGGAAGACTCAGCTGCCAGACTTGCGGGCGAGTATGCAAATCTGGCGCGGGCCTCGCGAGTCACATTAGATTGACTCAGAATCAACGATAAGTTCGTGCCACCTCCCCAACTCCTAACCGATCACAGACTAATAATTTGATTTTAAGTTCTTCACAAAATGACACTGCTGCTTCTAATAATAATTTTTACCCCCCTAGTACTTCACGAGTCTCCCAGCCAAATTGTAAATGTCCATCTAGAACTTGCTTAAAGGTTTTTAAATCTAAATCAGGTCTTAAATTACACCGTCGTCGTGCCCATCCGGACGAATATAATGAAAACATTTTAGCCCCCCCCCTTTAAGAAAGCCAGATGGAACCCACAAGACCGTGAACCTTTAGCAACATTAGAAGCATATTTTATATTAGATAGTAATAACGAAACACCTAGGTAAATTGACCACCTTTTAGCTACTATTTAACTCACGCACACCTGGGGCGATTAGAGGCCAACGTAATTCTCAGGCGCATAAGGATCTGGTAGAGGACCTCCGTAAAAAGAGGTCTTACCTGGATTCCAACCCTGACGAATCTGAGCTTCCTGAGTCTAGTCGGCCTCGATACTCTGAATCAGATAGCCCCTATAATCCATCCCAAAAAATGTATTATTATATCCAAAATACAAGCCCTCACAAACACATTTCCCAAACGCAACATAATTTCAACAGACCTAACTCATCTGTCAAATATAATTTGCTCAGGTGAGGACCACACTATCGCCTTAAACGACTTTCTGAACAAACATTTTACACACACTGTCCGACGTCGTGCCTTTAGAGAAACTCCTTTCACTGAAGCGCGAGTATCTAAAAGGCAACAGCGACGTCAAGGCTACGCAACCACTCAAAAACTGTTTAGCCAAAACCGATCAAAGTGCGCTCATGAGGTGCTGGACGGCAAACACACCATAAACAACATGCAGGCCACCGAAGTTGTAGAACACTGGGCCAACACGATGACTCAACCACCCCCTGAACTACTCCCTTGCCCCGTATACACTATTAACTCTGATCTCTTTGAGGTTTCCCTCCCTATCTCCCTAAAGGAAACCCACGTAGCTCTCCGCGGACCTTCTAAAGCACTAGGCTTAGACGGGATTTGTCTTTCGTTCCTCCGTAAACTGCCGTTAGAAGTAGTCTGTTGTATTCTTAACATACTATTAATTAGCGATATTGCCTCAGCCCATGAAACTGCTCGCTTAGCGTTCATCCCTAAAATTAACAATGCCACATCCCCAAGCGATCTGCGACCCCTATCTATTAGTTCATACTTACAACGAACGCTTAACAAAATTCTCTCTAGACGCCTTCAGAACTCTATTAAGATTCTCCCAAGCTCTCTCCAGCGAGCGTTTCTCCCCTATAATGGTATCTTGGAGAATCTTGCAGTTCTGGATGGTATCCTTAACGATGCCAAGTCTGCAGGACGTGAGCTCGGACTCGCCTCAATCGACCTCCGTAAGGCGTTCGACATGGTGAGTCATGACTCCGTCCTGTGGTCACTCCGGACTCGCGGATACCCGGAGGTATTCAATAATTATATCGAACGCTTGTACCTCTCATCTAAAACTCTCATAGAATTTGGACAAGAATGTCGCACATTTCGGCCAACTAGGGGTGTTAGGCAGGGATATCCTCTGCCCCCCTTTTATTTAATCTAGTTCTCGACGACATTTTTTCAAAATTAGACAAAATTAATATCGGGTACCAACTTACTGATGACTTCTGCCTGGGCTTGGCCTTTGCGGATGATCTCATCCTCCTAGCCTCCACGAAATCTACTCTCCAAAGGCTCCTTAATATTGCGGACCCACTTTTAAAAATCCCGAGGCCTTGAAATTAATACTAATAAAAGCTTTACTATCTTCCACCTATTAATAGGAAGGGAGATAAAGGTTTTATCAATACCGTACCAGAATTTAACGTTAGAGATCGGCAATTGCCAGCTAAAGGTATGAGCGATCGATGGAGATTTCTTGGAGTCGACTTTGACAGCAATGGCAGAGTTGACTCCACCAAGTATATACTCCTTAATTCACTCAACAGACTCACGATAGCTCCCCTTAAACCCCACCAAAGACTCATATTTTTTGAAAGACTTTCTCATTCCCCGTCTCCTATATAAACTGGTCCGGTCCCAGACCATCTTACTCCTTAGCGACCTAGATAAAGAGATCAGAAAGGTTGTTAAGTCGAAATGGCTTAAGCTCGAAAACTTGGTGCCGAACGCCTACCTGTACACTCACACAGCACACGGCGGTCTGGACATCCCCTGCCTCCAAACATTCATTCCCAGACTTCGCCTCTCTCGCCTGACAGCACTACAACACTCCACGCACCCTGGGGTCCAATGGATGCTAACCACCGAGCACTTCAAAAAAGATCTTGCGAAAACAAGACCTATTTGCGAGTGCTTCGGAACCTCCATTGAGACCGCTACACAATAGACCGATTACTGGTCTCAACAACTACACAACACGTTCGATGGGGCACATTTTAAAAAAACACACGAAACGCCTTTGTACATTACTGGATTAAGGGAATGCCCTACCTATCTGGTAAGGAGTATTTAAACCTACTAAAGCTCAGGATCAACGCACTACCAACGCGTGCCAGATTGGCCAGGGGACGCCCGGGCTACAACAAACGTTGTAGGCACGGGTGTAATGCGCCTAAGACGTTGGCTCATGACGCTCAGATGTGCGATACAACACACAAACAAACCATAAAGAGACATGACGACGTCTGTGATCGCGTGGCGCGTCTTTTCCGCAAAAGGCGTCATGAAGTATTTCATGAGCGAGTATTCCGTCGACCGGGCGCACCGGGTCTGAAGCCCGACCTCGTAATAACAACACCTACCGAGGTCTGGGTTTTAGATGCCGAGGTTTGCGGCCCGAACCGGGACCTGGCAAAAGCGCGGCAAGACAAGATCACCAAATATGACGTCGAGTTCCTAAGAGCGGCGCTCCCCGACCCGCAAAAGCCTCGCAGATTCGGATCCATCACTATCTCTATGAGTGGTGTATGGGATTCCGAATCTGCGAGGACGCTCTTGGGGCTCGGGCGTCACGAAGAGGACTCTTATGGATCTCACCGTTTTAACTTTGCAAGAAACCTTGAGGATATACAGCTCGCACCGGGTCCATAAGAGCGGGGGCTACCATCAAGCAAGGACACGGACAACTGATTCTTAACTTCACGTGACACCTTTTTACCACCATTTGTATTAAGGCGAGCACTGCCGAGTGTGCAAACGTATTGTAAATGATTAATAAATTCTTCTCTGACGAATGCCTTCTATCCGAGCTCGCCTCGTACGGCGCGGTAAAAATAATGAGGGACACGAGGCCTGGGTGGAAAGATAAGCAGAACATCCGAGTGCCGTCTAGCAGGATACACGTTCTGTTCAAAAGGACACCACCTAGTAAGGTCTTTATTGTGTGGAGGGATCACGATGTAACGGTCGAAGCATCGTCGCCCGATTGTTTGCTTCAATTGTCAACGTACTGGCCACACGGCAACTCGTTGCCACTCGCGCCCGTGCATGCAGGAGATGTGGTGCGCACGACCATCTTGCCGCATCATGTCGAAATCGCGCTCGCTGCGTTGACTGCAGGGCCCTCACCCTAGAGGGGACTCGTCTTGCCCGTATTCGCGTTAGCTCGCGAGAAAAGCAAGGCCCTGCTTGGGTCGCGTATGCTCCAACATGCGCAGTTGTCGGCGCCGGCAGCCACCCTGGTCACCGCCCCGGACCCCGTAATCCCTGGACCACGCGGAATCGGCCACCTGGGACTTGCGCGGCGGCGGTACGCCGTTTGGTGATCCCAGTCTCTTCAGGCGTGGCCCCGGAAGCTTCGGCAGCGCCGTCGAGGTCGTGCTCCCCCCCCTTCCGGCCGATCCCTGCCCCCGGGAAATCTTTGCTCCGGTTCGAAGACGCCGCCATCTACTGAAATGGAGCCCCCTAAACAAGTGGAACGAGTAACGGACGCTGCTCACCGCCCTCCCAAGCGCCGTCGCCAATTGGTTACGAGTAGATCCGTCCCGCGCGGTCGCGCCGTCCCCCGCGTTCGGTCGCGCTTGCCTAAGTCGACAGACGATCTTTGACCTTGGTTGTTTATCCAAGGCCGCATCACTGTTCGCACGTACCAACCCGAAGCTAGCCGACACGCTTCGAGGCATCGTTAACGCACTGCGTCCGTGCTAGCTCTGGCACCGTTGCTGCAAGGTCTGTGTCCCCCGCACCCACTTCCCAATGACGGACCCTGGCTCAGCTTCCTATCCCCCTCCCCAGAGCGCTCCAGTAGCAGATAACCCCTCTATAAGGGTTACTTGTCCCAGATGCGGCCGGGACTTCACCCGCCGCGGTCCCATTCATCAAGCTAGATGCCGTTCCACGTCTGCGACTGCCGCACCGTCTCCGACTGTATCCTCCGCGCCAACACTCCCGTCGCAGCCGAGACAGCCGCTGGTCGACAGGCTCAGCATTGCGATCCAACAATCAAGGGTGATGAGCGTGGTTCCCCGGGCGGTGAGGCCTTTGGTTGCCGAGCTCCTTTGCGACGTCCTCGACCTTGTGGCGGCCAACAACGACCTCCCCTCGTGGGAGTCGCTCCTGTCATTCGCTTATGTGGTACTTCAACTGCCACTTCGCACTTGTCGTCAATCTCTTTGGCAGCGACTGTCCGATCGAACCTCCGTGCATTTCGCGATGGCTGGCGTTTGAGTATCGCGTAGGAGGTATTAGAAGAGCCAGAACGGACCGTGCGACTCGCCTGAGGACTCGGCACGCCGCGTTTCGAGCAAGCTATCTGAGGGAGACGTTTCCGGGGCGGCCCTGACTATTATGCTCTACCGACTCATTGCCTCGGGGGACGGAGTCCTAGCTTCGCTTGCCACCAAGCACCCACCTGCTCCGCCGCACTTGGCTTTTCCTGCCCTCCTGACTCGATGTCGCAGCATCAAACCTCAGTCGATGACGTCTTGGGAGCTGTAGCCGG
>QVRM01005393.1:0-55133 GCA_003439945.1 Dermanyssus gallinae | reverse complement strand
CATAGGTAAGGTCCTGGAGAACGTTATAGTCAAGACACTAAACGACGAGATTCAGAAATAACGCCCTATCAGATGCCCAGTACGGTTCCCTGAAAGGCAGATCCGCATTAGGGGCTCTAAAAAAGGCTCTGAAAATGCAAGTGAGGAGACTATGAAGACCCCAAAACAAGGAGATTCGTGCTCCTGATCCTCCAGAATGTCAAAAATGCCTTCAACACAATGAATTGGAAGTAATTGGGGAGGCGATGAAGAGGGAAAGCTTTTCCTCTACCTCCGTCGAATGATTTTATCCTACCTGGATGATAGAGGCTTGGTTGCAGGGGGCAGGAATACAAGGTTTACTGCGGAGTCCCCCAGGGCTCGATTCTAGGACCCGTGCTCTGGAGCATAACTTACGACGAGGTGCTCGAGATCCGAGGTCTTCCGTATGGAGTGGAGACGTTGGCGTACGCCGATGACTTGCACTCATGATAACTGCCAGGAGTCGAAAGAGCCTGGGAGAGCGCCGCCAATGAGGCCTTGTCCAATAGTGTCCGAGTGGATGGAGTCCCATCACTTGAACTGGCTCCGACAAGACGGAGACGATGTACCTAACAGGCAGAAAGAGGACGACCGGCATTAACCTCTGATGGCGGGCCACCCGATAGAAATCAGAAAGAAGCAAAGTACCTTGGGGTCATTCTAGACACTGGACTTGACCGGATCGGCACACGTAAAGTACGTGGCCGAAAAGGCCCAAATGGTCTCCCTGAACCTGGCGCGGATCATGCCTAGGGTCGGTGGGATGGCTGAGGTGAAAAGAAGGCTCCTGGCTTCGGTGGCTGAATTAACGGCGCTATACACGCAGCCCAGTCTAGGGGAACATGGCAATACGAACGGCGAAAAATAGGGGGGCACTAAGGTCAACCCAACGAACCGGACCTCAGGGTATGATATGACCGCCGACACGGGGGGTTTTTCCTACTGGACGACTCAGGTTCTGGCCGGACACGGCCAGTTCCAGAGCTTCATGTCAAGGATCAAGAAGGCCATCAGCGATATCTGCGTACTGTGCGACTCTGGAGAAACGGACAACGTAGAGCATACTGTTCTGCGGTGTGATGCTCTCAGGGAAGCACGGGACGCAGCACCAACCGCTGTGAGAGGCCGACCTATCAAGGAGGTGGTCGCCTATATGATGACTTCGGCGGAGGCATGTTGGGAGGCGACGAACTTGTTCGACGCCGTTTTGACACTTAAGACAGCCAAGGAAATGGCCAGGCGGGAGAGGTTTGAGCGGGTCTCTTGAAAGAGTGGTCAAGACGAGGATCCGAGGGAGGGGGGAGGGGGTAGGGAGCAGCCAGGCCTTCATGGTCTCGATGCACCCTCACAGGACGGATTACAAAATGGCATTCTTCTATTCAACCGCAGGTAGACATGCAGGATGATAGTCAGGGATAGAGCTGATTGAAGGAGAACAGCAGAGACGCCTCTCCCACGGCTTCGAAGTAATGCCAAAGTAATACCGAGCCTGGGGGGTGGGGAGGAATCCGGGTTTAGTGGGTTTGCGAGTCTCATACTAGTCAAGCAGGCTGCTAGTGGCGCATGCGCACCATGCATTCTCGAAACCTCCCAGAAAAAAGAAGTGTCTGCGGTAGTGAACAACTATGGGAAGGCTTCTAGCCCTAAGTGCAAGCACTGCGGCAATGAACACGGTGGAGGGGTTTCAACTAACCTGATACGATGCGTAAGCGGTCTCGAGTCAGGTCGAGGGACAGGGACACGACCGGTTTTTAGTGGGTTAAAGCCCCACACTATAGGCCCACGTTTACAGAGAGCTTCTCTGCACTGGTGACCGTGTCTGCAACCGCATTTTCCAGTTAGTCCAATAAACAAGATGGAACCAGCAATGGGAAGCAATCCTTAAACACGGACCTTAAACACCTACCCACTCGCGCAACTGCTAACAGGGTACAGCGGTATCTACACCGCGTTAGCAAAGCTGACTCCCCCCTATACCGTATGTGCAGCTCAGAAGAGGCTGATTGTGCAGATCACTACTACGAACGCTGTACTTTTTTTCAACACTGAGCGTAAGCTACTGTCTTGGAGCTTAAGACTGCGACTTCGCATAATTTGTCTCCGAGGCGAAAATAACCGCCGCGTAGAATCAAGCAGCTTTAATGGCAAAATAAAATGGCAAAGTGAAGTGAACTCAGAGAACATATTATTGCGGCTACCCCCGACAAGTGAATTAGAGAACGACTGAACTGGAATAGTTTTTTAAGTCCCACATTACCATGGCTTTTACAACGACGCTCAGTGTGCACCATTAATTTTACAAGCTAACGTCTACACCCTCTCTCTCTCTATATATATGTTTTAATAAAAATATCTTCTGCTTACTTATTAGAAGAGGCAACATGCTACATTAGTCGAAATTATAATGCAAATATTAAACAAATGCAGGCGGCAATAAATGTGAGCCCTGTATATAAATATATCTTGGGGCAATTTTGGGCAATAGCAGATCGTGATTTTCCTGGAACAACGAAAGTGCTTACAGCAAAATGTCAAAATCTTTGCAACTATTTCGACGGCGAGAAAATTTCTGGAGTGAGGCCTGCAATTCAAGACCGCACTACACTGGGACACAACATGGCTGCCAGGCTTATTCGTCACGCGGCTCTCAATGGAAAAAGCAAAGTCGATTGAGGCGGAGGCAAGGAAGACTTGCCCGGCAAACAGGTAAGAGTTTAAGTTTCATTTTCAATGCAACATAAATTACGTGGATATATATATATATATATATTTATATATATATATATATATATATATAGATATATATATTATATATATATATATATATATATATATATATATATATATATATATATATATATATATATATATATATTGTTTTTGATATTCCATGTGTGTTTAGCGATATTAATACCATATGCCGTCGGAACGCTTGGCTCGATTACAACGTAAGAATCGATTAGTCAGATGATTGCAAAGCATTTTTGTGGTTTTTTGTTCTGTGAGGTTTGGGGAATGCATGATGCACATGCACACTAGCAGCCTGCGTGACTAGTGTGTGAGACTCACAAACCCACTTAACCCAGAGACCTCCCCACCCCCCAGGCTCGGTTTTACTTTGGCATTACTTCGAAGCCGTGGAAGAGGCGTCTCTGCCGTTCTCTTTCAATCAGCTCTATCCCTGACTATCATCCCGCATGTCTACCTGCGGTTGGATAGGGGGATGCCTTTTTGTTATCCGTCCTGTGAAGGTGCGTCAAGACCATGAGGCCCTGGCTGCTCCCCACCCCCTCCCCCTTCCTCGGTTCCTCGTCTCTACCACTCTCCCGAGGTACCCGCTTAAACCTCTTCCGCCTGGCCGTTTCCTTGGCGGTCTGAGTGTCAAAACGGCATCTAACAATTTTTTTGTGCTTCTGTAGGGGACTTAATCCTACCATCCCGTATCAGCTTACTAGCCGTCGGGTCGTACCCGAGCACTTTGCACTATTTTATCTCGTGCGGCGGAAGGCCTCTACGGCCTCACGCCCATTTAAATTGCGTTCTCCCTGCCAACGGAAACCACGACGATGTGCTGGCCGCACTGCCAAGGCACGCGCCATCATGCGTAAACGGCAAGCTTCGAGACTGTGAAAAGCATCCTGTACGGCGGTCGCTCTGAAAAAGGGGGATACCAATCCATAGCCGTTGGCTGAATTCAGCGTAGACTAGCCGCAAAGGCCCTTCTTTAGTTGGATATCACGTCATTAGCCGGTTTCAGCAGGAAGACTTAGCGGCTCTCTTGTGTTTAGCCTGCTTCTGCATCAGCACGAGAAGCAGGTGACATAAAGGATCCTTCTATTCTCCTCGACAATGGTACCCTTCTGTATCTCTTTTGTCCTTGACAATAGGACCCTTGTTGGCTACGATCCTTGGGTGCTACTAAGAGACCCTACTAAGAGAGAAGAACAAATCTGGCTGCAGCTCAACCCTGATAAATGATATTCTTACAAGGTTTTAGCCTGCTTCTGCATCAGCACGAGAAGCAGGTGACATAAAGGATCCTTCTATTCTCCTCGACAATGGTACCCTTCTGTATCTCTTTTGTCCTTGACAATAGGACCCTTGTTGGCTACGATCCTTGGGTGTTACTAAGAGACCCTACTAAGAGAAGAACAAATCTGGCTGCAGCTCAACCCTGATAAATGATATTCTTACAAGGTTTCAAAGACTAACCGGTGATCGCTGAAGTAACTTTCTGTTAAAGTTCCCGGGCATTTTGGTAAAGAACCGGTGCGAGCTGACCTGCTGGAAACGGCGGCGTTCCCCGAGATGACCGGCTTAGAACTGGCCGATAGGGGCGCTCGAAGATGAGGCTTGGATGCAGGCAAGCCTACCGGTCCAGCTGGGTAAAATGATGGTCGGCAACTGATTTTGCCTTGCCCACCTTCCTTGCCTTATCACATAGCTGCGCTTTTGCAATGGCTGCGACTACCGGCGGAGTTATCAGCCACCAACATGACGTCGCTTAAATCTGGGACGCGTCAGTTTAGTCGTTCTTTTAAGGAACAGGTCACTAGGCAGGAGACACCCGCGGGCGCTGGACACTCGTACTTATACTCGTCCTACAGCAATAGTACGGCGGGCCCTACAGCAATAGTACGGCGGGCCCTACAGTAATAGTACGGCGGGCCTACAGTCATAGTACGGCGGGGCGGGCCCTACAGTAATAGTACGGCGGGCCCTACAGTCATAGTACGGCGGGCCCTACAGTCATAGTACGGCGGGCCCTACAGTCATAGTACGGCGGGCCCTACAGTCATAGTACGGCGGGCCCGACAGTAATAGTACGGCGGGCCCTACAGTAATAGTACGGCGGGCCCTACAGTAATGTACGGCGGCCCTACAGTATAGTACGGCGGGCCCTACAGTAATAGTACGGCGGGCCCTACAGTATAGTACGGCGGGCCCTACAGTAATAGTACGGCGGGCCCTACAGTAATAGTACGGCGGGCCCTACAGTAATAGTACGGCGGGCCCTACAGTAATAGTACGGCGGGCCTACAGTAATAGTACGGCGGGCCCTGCAGTAATAGTACGGCGGGCCCTGCAGTAATAGTACGGCGGGCCCTGCAGTAATAGTACGGCGGGCCCTGCAGTAATAGTACGGCGGGCCCTGCAGTAATAGTACGGCGGGCCCTACAGTAATAGTACGGCGGGCCCTACAGTAATAGTACGGCGGGCCCTACAGTAATAGTACGGCGGGCCCTACAGTAATAGTACGGCGGGCCCTACAGTAATAGTACGGCGGGCCCTACAGTAATAGTACGGCGGGCCCTACAGTAATAGTACGGCGGCCCTACAGTAATAGTACGGCGGGCCCTACAGTAATAGTACGGCGGGCCCTACAGTAATAGTACGGCGGGCCCTACAGTAATAGTACGGCGGGCCCTACAGTAATAGTACGGCGGGCCTACAGTAATAGTACGGCGGGCCCTACAGTAATAGTACGGCGGGCCGGGACAGAGGCCTCTAATGTACTTTTACTGGACAGATCTCTGATCTCTACGGGCGATGAATAGTTCCAGTGCTGCATGGACAGGATTGGAAAGGCGTTTGCAGCCAGGCCTTCCGCAGGGTCTCTACGCATAACAACGGATTTTCCAAAACCTCACAAGTCACTAGACAGAACGGGTGGGATCAAATGGCCACTCAGGCTACCCACTTGGAGACTCTGGGGTCGCCAGAGCCCCTCACGTGCACTTTAGCCATCACCTTCGGCGGTAAAGCTAATGTTGTTACATGACGCTTAAACTAGAGATTTTCCCTCCCGCCTTCTACTAATATTAAACATTTTCCGGACTTTTTGCACGTCGACTAACGGAGACACAAGTCGCAATTACGCCACAGATACAACTCCAGGGTGGCCTCCACCTCCTAGTTTTGTTTGCCTGTGATAATAGTCGGAGCAAGTTACAGACTTCTCTCTAGTCTTGAGTCTGCTTAATCCCTTTCATGGCCGTCATCGCCGCCTCCTGCAAACCGGCCGCCACAGGCGTGGCTACCGGCTGCCCGGAGCCCTCCTGCATTTTACAAAGAAGAGCCTGTTTTTGACATAAGGTGTCTTCCTGCTTTCGGCTACTTTCTGGGTTCTGTCGGCCCGCGAGTTTGTTGTTCGAAGGGATAATTTTAATTATGGAGAATTCAATTTCTGAAATGTTTTTTTGCCGTCGCAATTTAGAAGGCATTAGACTATAAAAACGGTTCCATCCGACGCCACCAGAACGTGGATCGAATGGTTTACATCAGAGTTAGTCGGCAGTAAGCTGTCCGATAACCAGCTCAGTGCCGCCCGTTGCCTCCAAAGAATATACGCAATATGGTAGATAGGACCGAAACTGACAGTGCATAAATTTGGTTAATATATATCGTTATTGCGCACTTGGATAAAGACTGGCAGTGCATATTTTTGTTGGATATAAATCGTTATTGTGCACTTTTAAGGCTACGGACGGGAAACGCATTCTACGTTACCGGATGCGCCATTCGTAATTACAAGGGGAGGATCTCGGAATCCTTGGGCCATTCGACAAAGGAATCTTGAAAGAGTGAGCAAATAGTATTAGAGTCAGTCCTTATGTTAAATTGCGGGGTTTGTTGTATGTTCTAACTTTATGAGCTGCTTACTTTACTAGCCGACTCAGTCTATTTTTAAGGCATATCATGCAGTTAGTCGTCGGCTAGAAAGCAATTATTCGTTTCACAATATTTATGCTTTACCGAATACAATCAAGCGGTGTATAATATGATGTACAAAACCAAACCTTATCGCCAGAAGTGGTATATTTATGCTGGGGCACTGAAATTCTGCTGCCCATCGCATGTGTAAAAATGCTCACTCTTGCCAGCATCATTTCTAAAATGTTTGGCGGCACACCGAAGATATGTCGTCCATAGCATATGTAAAAATGCTGTTTCGCTAGCAGAGGTTCCGTTGTTATATTGGAAACACAGTCGCTTAATGTAAAGACTGGACGAAGCTTTATAACTCTACGGGGACTAAATATTGTTTGTAAATCGCATAATAAATCGCATAATTGCGACAAAATGCTCACGTTCCACCATCATAGTTTCACCAGCATAGGAATTTTTTTTTACCAACATTAGAACAAAATGCATGTTTCACTAGGATGGGTTATTACTAAAACTCAGCGTCAATAATAGTGTTGTTTAGGACTAAGTGAAGCTTTAGTAACTGTCGATAACTATGAGACTGAGAATGACCCACGAAGAAGCCTTATCAATCAATGATCAATGAAGGATTTTGTTAGCCTTTGGCCAAGCGTCGACGGAGGTCTTTGCGGGTGCCCGACGTCCAATCATATGAACTTACGTCTGATTTACGGATCTACGGAGGAGCGGAGGGAGGACGGAACGAGGTATGAGCATTTCTTAGTTACTTCACTACAGACACGCACACGCACGTGCAAGCAGATAAGAGTTAATAAACGTAGTGTGCCGTTTGGTAATTACCTACGCTACAATATAAGCTATCATTGTCGTCAACTCTCTAGGTAGTACGACATACTAGCAGCAGCTCAGTTTGCATCTTGTTGGTGCTGGAGGGGATATGCCGCCCTTATTTAGGCGTAATTGTTTTAGGCATCAAATCACGATTACCAGTTTCAATGATATAATAGTATGCAGTTGTTTACTAATAAGTGACTGGGCATCATTAGTTTCAATGATATGATGGTATGCAGTTGTTTACTAATCATTGGCTGGACACCATTAATAGAACACTCATATTTATAGGGCGACATTATTACGTTGATACCTTTCTATATTTGCAAGGAAGGCGCTTGCAGAACGCATACGATAGAAAGTGGTACAGCTTGTCTAGATGCTATCAAGCGCATAACATTGTTATTTTTATTGTACGCATTTTTATTGATACCTTAGTTTACTGGACTGTAGCTTTTATAGAAAATAAGCTTAACTTTGCATCGCTATTTCTATTCCTAGAATTTTGCATCGCTATTTTTCTACTTCTGAAATTTTAAAAATAGGCTCTTGAGGAGCATACATGGATTTCAAACCACCATCCTATTTGAATAAACAGATTTCGCACAGCGTATAAGATCAGCGCTATTCACCAAACGTGTTGTAGTATAAATATATTATGTATTTAAGGTCTAAGCCGGAATTTGGTGTTCAAGGACTTTGTTTCTGTAGATCTTGGTGCTGTCATACTTTTTTAGTGCATACATCTTTCTCGTATAGTTTCACGTTTTTTCACGATTTTTTTTGTTTTTTCAGGGCCGAAGTTTAACTGATGATGAATACAAGGTTGGGACAACTCACTTTCATATTACGAAGAAGCAGTTAGCGTATTTATGTTTATCGGGGAATAATGCGCTGTTTTTAGGCAATTATTACTTTGGTTGCATTTGTCAATGTTTATCAGAATGAGCAAATGTAGCCATTTGTTATATCCATTTGTCATATCATGTTTATCAGAATGAGCAAAATGTAGCTAGAAACAGCATTCGTGTTGCATAACGATCTCTAGTCACCTATGCGACCTTCTAGCTGGAATTATTTTGTTCTTTTTTATGTGAAGCAATATATATATCCGGGTCCAGCATGGTTTTGATGATGTCTCGCGCTTTTATGGTTTATGTTTTATTTGAGGTCGAACTGCCTCCTCCACTAACGAGGCTGCGACCGGACCAAACCGGATCAGTGAAGCAGCGTAGCAGACAGGAGCTAGGTCAATAGCACTTCGTATTCCCAGACACACTTCACGTATTTGGAGACTTGCTCTCTGCCAGGTGTTGTCTTCCAAATTGACGTTTAGGGACTTCACTAAGTATATCTCTGCTGACGTCATCATACGCGGTTAATTCTTTAGAGCAGCAATATATATATATATATATATATATATATCCGGGTCCAGCATGGTTTTGATGGTGTCTCGCGCTTTTATGGTTTATGTTTTATTTGAGGTCGAACTGCCTCCTCCACTAACGAGGCTGCGACCGGATCAAACCGGATCAGTGAAGCAGCGTAGCAGACAGGAGCTAGGTCAATAGCACTTCGTATTCCCAGACACACTTCACGTATTTGGAGACTTGCTCTCTGCCAGGTGTTGTCTTCCAAATTGACGTTTAGGACTTCACTAAGTATATCTCTGCTGACGTCATCATACGCGGTTAATTCTTTAGAGCACACTATAGCAGGGTATGTACGCAGTGTGTAGTAAATTTTAAAGACCCCAGACCAATCTCCAAATGCGCAGCGCAGTCTGAGGATGCAAGCGTGTCAGTCGTGGACGAATTTTGGTAAGGGCTTCTTTCTTCCTAGGGTGCATGTGAAATTCCATCTTGCTCTACGGGCCCGCAAGCGTGGCGTCATCTAGATACCACACGTTGAAAGAGCTCTGTAGTTGCGATAGTAAATAGAGCAGGACCTAGCGGGTCACCCTATTGAATGCCCGCTTCCGAACGCAACCTTGAAGTTGTGCCCCAGGTTAAGAGTGAAGGATCTCTGGTAACTTTGCCAGACCATAGGCAAAAGCTCTGGACTTTTCTTCATCACTGCATTCAGTATCTTGTCCCTTCTAGCGTATTAAACGCATTGCAGAAGTCTAGTTTAACCAGAACCTTTACGTGGACTGGAACTGAATTTTCCGAACGCAACCTTGAAGTTGTGCCCCAGGTTAAGAGTGAAGGATCTCTGGTAACTTTGCCAGATCATAGGCAAAAGCTCTGGACTTTTCTTCATCACTGCATTCAGTATCTTGTCCCTTCTAGCGTATTAAACGCATTGCAGAAGTCTAGTTTAACCAGAACCTTTACGTGGACTGGAACTGAATTTTTAAAAAGTTATTAAAAGGTCAGCCTTGGTTGCAACTCGGTGAACACTGACTGTTTTTTTCTGAATCCATATGAATCTATATTTTTCTGAATCCAATGTTTATCAGAGATTGAGCAAACTAGCAAACTATAGCCAGAAGCTGCATTAGTTTTGCATAACGATTTCTCGATCGACCGTCGCGTCACCTCTGCGACGTTCTAGCTGGGTCTTCCTATCAACTTTTAGTTCTTTATTTTAAAGGCAAGTCATGTACTCCACGCGGTGTACGACATACGATGTGGTTCCTACGCGACGACTTATGCAAAATATGTTTGCCACTGCTGATCACAGCTCCTCGCGGCGGCTAAGAGTGTTCTGCAGGAGACTACCCTGCTGCACTGACGATTTTCAAACTCAACTTAGACTTGTTTCAGACTTGCCCCTTCAGACTTCACAGACTTCACAAACTTCAGACTTGCCCCTTGGCATGGGTGTGCCTAGCTACAACAAGCCTGGGTTTATTTTTCTCGGGCCTTAATTTGCACGATTCCAGTGCGCGCATATTTTGAATAATCATACTGAACATCGGCTCTTCATGACAACACTACCAATCTGAGCCGCGCATATTTTGAATAATCATACTGAACATCGGCTCTTCATGACAACACTACCAATCTGAGCCTTCTATTTTTATAAGCGCGCCTTAGTCTGCCGCTGGGCATGAAATACTCTTTTTTACCACTTCAAATTCTGTGAGTTGTATAAGCTAATGTATTAACACGCTAGTAAAGGCAGTTATTTACCTAACTGCCTACTCAAAGAAACCTACTCAAAAGAAAATATTAGGTAAATCACTTTGGAAAACCGGGCAAATTATTGCAAACCGGGCGCAGCGGATGCTTGAGCCTTATATTTATGCACACATATCTAATGCAAGAAGTTGCATTAATTAGAACACGCATATATTAAAGATTGTTGATCTAAAGAAACAAGTAAGTGTTGGTGCTGCTGGACTAAAAGTGCAGATATATACGCACAGTATAGATATGTGTGCATAAATATAAGGCTTAAGCATCCGCTGCGCCCGGTGTGCAATCATAATTTCACGACTCGCTAAGATTACAACCAAGCGTGAAATTAATTGCAAAAAATAATGTTTCTTAATTCTTTTGTTTCTTAGAGGGTGAGAGCTGCCGTGCTAGGGTCCCGTAAGGTTATCCCAATCGCTTGGCTTACACATGGATTCGATTCCCGGGTGGACCCACCGTTCGGACTACGCATAGTTTCAGATGAACCCTCTGGAGTATTTGCTGTTTTGCAAGCGACGATGGTGTTATTATTTTGTTACATAGTCGACCAGTGAGTTACAATTGGTGGTTTAAGGCAGACCTCCTACCAGAAGTGTTTTTTTGTTGAAACGATAGGCTTAAGCTGGCGCCAGAAAAGAGATTAACTAGAGTATCGGCCTCTCTAATAGCAATTTCCTGTCAATTGGGGCGTTGTGCCCAAGTAGTAAAACTTTGTTAATTTAGGTAAAAAAATGTTACGTACCTAACGCTTATTACTAATTGACAACAATTAGATCTGGGGGTAGATCGCGAGGATCCGAGGTAGCCAAGCGAAGGTGGTACGTACTGGGGTTTCGATATCTCCCCGAAGGCGAGATATTCCGCGGCTACCTTATTGAGTGGCAGCTAACCACTCCTGTTGACTGCTGGTTTGCGAGTGACTATTCGGTCTGATCTCGGTTAGCACTACGAACCACGCCTCACCTTTCGCTTGTCCCTCTCATCTCTTGACCTAGTTTATTCATCGTATAAGTTTCACTCTTGTTCTCTACACAGATTCGTGTTTCTTCTTAGTGCGCATCGTGGTGTCGTCGTTTTCTGACCTGACGCCGTTGACCTGTGCATATTGATAATATCTGAGACGAGTGGCGTCTGCTGGCGCGCTCCAAAATAACTAATACTGCGGCGCCAAATGCTCAACGCTCGATATCGGAGATGTCGTGCGTAACACTGCCCCCGAAGCGGCTGCATAGCGTTGGCGTGCAGGCGCTTCTGTACTTAAATGTGTATGTGTGAGAGTAGCGGCGGTCTCGTCACGGCGGTGTTGGTGGTATATGACCGCCCCCTTTCTTACGCCGTAAGAAAGAGCAATTGCGACGGCGGCCGACGTGCAAACGAAAATGCGAAATTGTGCAAAGCTTCCTCGGGAAGACAATTTGACAAAAACAAAGGAAAAAAACGACTGACTGCTGACCGATGAAAGCTCGCCTTGACTTCGCCCACGATAAAATGTCATGGACCACTGAGTGCCCACGATACGATGTGATGGACCACTAAGTGACACAGGGCGCGCCCTTCGAATGAAAAAAGTGTACCTTTGATCAATCGGATCGATTTTACTATTTTTCGCAAGAAAGATGTCCGCAAGGAAGAACGAAGTTTGTCAAAACTTTGCTCAGGTGGCGGTTCAGTGGTTATCTGGACTGCTGTCGGGCATTATACAAAATCGTCGATTGTGTTTTTAGACGGTAGTGTTTATTCGACGCCCTACGGGGATTTACTAAAAGAGTTCATTTTTACACACGATAACGCCCCGATTCACACCGCCAGGCTGATCGGAAGCTGGTTCGACCGACGTCACATTCGTAGTACTACTACTAAAAGAGAGAAATACTTACACTCCCGCCGCCCGCGATTTAATACGCGCGAGCCTTTGACGGGAGTGCCCGCCAGCCCGAATAGACAGGCCAGCAGCTCCCCCACCCCCCCCCCCCCCCTATCGAGGTTCGGAATGGAGGTACCACACTACTCGCCGTACCGATTAGACGCGTTCACCTCGCGATTCCGCGTTACACACCAGAATATTACGCGCCCCCCCCGAAGAGGAGTTTGACCCACTCCAGCGCAGGGGTTCCCCGCAAAAAATGCGGGGCCGGAAGGTCCTCTCGACCGGCGGTTTGCGTTCATGTGGCCACTTCTCACTCATTTTGCCTATTAAGCCAAGGCAGCAGGCGTCCCGGACGGTACCACCGGGTCTCACCCGGGGCATTAACCGTCCAGCCCGGGGGTCCTTGTGCAGCACAGTCCCCCCGTATTGGCAATAGCCTTAACAGCCCTCAAATGGGCCACGACAGGATGACAATATAAATTCGTTGCCAACCAATCTCTATCGTATGCCTTGCCCCCCGTTAGATGTTAAAACGGGGGTGTTACTATTGGGAGTTTGTACCGTCTGACTAACTTACATAGGGGCTCGTGAAGGTCCCCGCAGCGCGCGGAAGTCTCGCATTAGCACACCAAGTCGGTAAGAGAGTCATAGTTACTCCCGGTTTTGCTAGCCTGCATTCTAATATGATTCAGCATATGTGGAGCTTTAATTTTAATATACGCTATTAGAGCTGGAATTACCGCGGTTGCTGGGACCAGACTTGCCCTCCAATAGTTCCTCGTTAAGATTTAGAATGTACTTCTAAATATTTCTTTTAATCAGGCTACGTAATTCAAGAACAATCTTTCATTACGAAGCCTGAAATAAAACCAGTCTTATTGTTCCTCGGTAAGATTTAGAATGTACTTCTAAATCTTTCTTTTAATCAGGCTACGTAATTCAAGAACAATCTTTAATTACGAAGCCTGATTTAGAACCAGTTTATTTTTTTGGCATAACTCCCCGAGCCGGGATTGGGTCATTTGTGCGCCTGCTGCCTTCAATAAATGTGGTTGCCGTTTCTCAGGCTCCCTCTTCGGAATCTAACTTTAATTCCTTGTTACCCGTGACAACCGTGGTAAACATATAATATACCATTGACAGTTAATAGAGCAGATACTTTGATTTAGCACCGACACACAGCCGAAATGCTCGGCAAAGTTATTTTACGACATGGTTTGCACATCCAACCGAAGTTAAACGTATATTCATGTGTTAGCTCTAGAATTACCAACTATCCAATTAACAAAACACACCTGATTTAATATGAGCCATTGGCGGTTTCACTATAGGTATGAACTTAACATGCATGGTTTAATCTTTAAGACAAGCATAGGACTACTGGCAGGATCAACCAGTTTGCGTGATCAAATGTGTTGCAGGAGACCTTTAACACCAGAGAGCGATAGGTCGGGTCTACTCACAGAAATTCCTGAAACACTCTGTGTTAAGGGTATTCACAATGCAATAGCCACTATTGTAGACCGTGTTAGTCAGAGAGATAAACCTATATTCTACATTTTTGGCAACATGACCTGCCCCGGAGGCCAGGAAGACTTTTCCGGCCTACGACTTTGTGAATTTGCTGGCCTTAATAACTTAATCGGTACGTATAACGCCTTGACCCACAAACCAACTCAACCCACAAACAAACTCATCTTATTGCTATAACTGTAAATTATGACTGCACTTGCGCGGTAGCCTTTAAATATTTACAACCTGCTTTCGTAGCTTTGCCTGTAATTGCCTGAGTGGAAGGCACCGGTACCAGCTTTAAAGGATAGATGTGTACAGACCATTTCAGACCGGCGCCAGCTGCTTCTCCCACCGGGCTTGCAGCCAGTTTTGTGCACAGGGCAGAATACTACTATTGTATCAACAGAAGTAGCAGAATAGTTATGCATATGATACAAGAAAAACTATGTGATATGACGTGGTTTCTCATTTTGTTAAAACTTCGTATGGCCACAGGCTAGTGCAAGCCGGCTTGTCTGATTTTACACATGATCACCGTAGTATCTCGTGTTATTGCCTTATTTATGTGTTAGTGCATTTATATACATATACAGTGCATATTTATATATGTTTGTGTTATTGCATTATTTATCTATGGATTATGTAAATGTTTACATAGTTATGGTTTTAATCGGACGCAAATAAGGTTTGGCAGTGCGTTCTCGCAGTGTTTTTAATTGACCACGCCTAAATTCAAAACAGTGTTCTCATATCAATAGGCAACTTGTTCCACAAGGGTAGCACCTGATTGTGTACTTGTGGCAGAGGAGACAATTTTTTTTGTCTCCAAAAAAGTTTTGGGTCCTTGAAGATTCGACAAGATTCCTTGCAGATTTTTTTAGTTTTACGTAGTAGTCATGCCTAACGTGTTTTTTATTATAGTCGCACGTGGGGTAGTTCTAACGTGCCAATACGATTACTTCGGGTTTTTAAGACCACCTGGAGGACAGAGATCATGACGTGCAATTTACGGGCCCACTGAATTTCCTGATGAGTCTCGCTTACACACATGGAGAAATACCTGCAGGTTTTTTGGAAAAAGGCCTGATCGGATTGAACGTTATGCCAGAGGAAGCTATAGTTTTCATGCTAACGGGACACCTCACGGCAGCTTCTGACGTGGCAGCCAAAGCGGATGTGGGCTATATGCACTCCAAGGACCCGTACACGGTAGACAGAAGACTTACTTTCCTACAACCTATTTACATTTATCGGACGACATCCAAAAGTGTATATTAATTATTATAGAATTTGATATTTAAATATTCATAATTAGGTAATCATAAATAAGTAGCATATATGGTTTAAGAAAGGAGATGTTGCATTACCATCCACAGCCAACTCCATGTTTCATATTTGTTGCCACCAAAAGCATGTATGCAGCTTATTTTATACATTTTGCTAAACAAGATAATAATTTTTGTTTCTAGAATTAAAGACATTCTTAAGAAGGTTTTTTTTTAATTCTAAGACTATTCTCCGTCCCCTACGGGCTTGGCACTTAACCTGAGGGAGGTATATCTTCAATGCACCGAGGGCCGGACATGTTAAGATATCTAAGGTTTTCCCAACAGTCCTTGTGGCAGCATGGCCGCTGGCTCTCAGCGGTATGGTTTATCATCTATTCTCAATGAGCATCGCTCAAAAAAAATTCGACCAACAACAGGGATCGAACCGGCGACACCCCGGTAGATTACAACCATGACTAGCGCACTAGTCCCCTAGACCACGCCACCACATGAATTTTTGCTTCTGCTAAGTTATTTATGTAATTGCACTGAAAAACGTAATCTTTATAAAAAAAATCGTAATGTCGAAAATTTTGTAATAATTTTTCTGATTAGTAATTTGTTTTAATAGTAATTAAATGTAAGTGATAACACGTTTTTATATATACTAATATGCAGCAGCGGAACAGATAAATTATGTGCAATTAGCAGCGGAACAGATGTACCCTATCAAGGTTTAATAGTAAAAACTTTTTTAAATTATGTGCAATTGCACTGAAACTTATTTTTTTGTTTTTTAATTTTACACTTGAACAAAAGATATCAAATATGGCTATTCCTATCAAAGTAGTAATTAGTTTTAATAGTAATTAAATATAGGTGATAATACATTTGTTATATATACTGATATGCAGCGGCGGAACAGGTATGCCCTATAAAGTTTTCATAATAAAATATGATCATGATCAAATATCAGATGTTCGAACGTTCGAACGTGGCTGGTCGCACATTGCCGAGCTCCTTGAAATTGTCGTAGTTCAGTGTTTTGGTGTGTTTATTGGCAGTAATCTGTGCACAGTGAATCCGATCATATCCCGATAATCTCGGGAAATGTAACTAGTGGGGACCTGCCAGTGACGATCCCGTACACTCCAGCGCCGAACAGACCGGTTCCGTCAAATAACAGCGCTAAAGGACGGAAGCGGCCACATACGTCAACTGACGAGGAAGAAACTGCGCAACCAGCTCTCCATAGAGTGAAAGTTGGTGCATTACAACTGAGTGACACCGAACAGCTGACAGACGGCAATATGCCGCGGACACAACTGGCCAAGATGGAATATACTACTATGACAGCCAACTCATGTGCTAGGTGTACGACTCAACTGGGTGGAATGATACTCTCATGCGGATTATGTCGCCGCGCCTTCCACCCCGCTTGTAGGCGGAGTGATGAGCTCGAGCCAACATAGCAACCAAGCACAATGTGGTACTGCCGTGTATGCTCAGATCTGGGTAGTAGGAGCACCACCACAACGGGGAGAGAAATTCCTGGACTAGACGGTGACCTTCGCAGCGCCCTGTGGTTTCTCTTCAGTCGTGTCCGAACATTGGAGCAGGACCTTGTTGCTTATAAGGCACAGCACACTGGTGCTGGTACAACAAGACTGACTGTCAAATATCACAAAGTGTGCCAATTATTGACAAGTTGCAGCGTATGCAGCAGACCAAAACTGTCCTGGTGATTGGTGACAAGTCGCTCAAGGTGGTCAAGGGAAAACTCCTTGCTCAATTTCCCAAGAAGACCGCATTGGTGGTGCGCACCTCTGCTAAAGAAGACACCGCATCTGTAGTGAAAGAAGCGGAGACCTTCTTGCAATATCGTACTGCTCCGACGAGTGTTATTCTACACTGTGGGTATGGTGATTGTGTTGAATTCCGGAAGGATGAGTTTTTGTCCCAAATCGCCATGTTCTCGACGAAATTGCGGGAGCAGAATCCAGACTCACGTCTGACTGTGGTGAGCGTTCCTCAGTTTACTCAGTCATGCAAGGAAGCAAATGACACATTAGAGGCACGCAAGGAAGAGTTGAAGATAGAGGTGATCCCATTGCAGTATACACATCGCCTGATGGTTCACCGCAACAGCTACTCATACAGCGGAGTTCCTGATGTAGCCGATTCCTTGGTGAGGGCTGTTGCCAGACGGGCAGCCAATTTTTTAGGGGTCAAACTAGTACCAATGAAACAGAGCATCAAGGACGATGGCAAAGGTAGTCTCAAGTCGGGTTTCAACCAGACGGTAGTGCTCAGCCGGACGCCGGCACCGAAGACCACATCGACGTACCACGGAGAGAGGATCGTTCGGGCTACAGACACACCCAGAAGGAACGTCCACGAGCAGACTATCCATCGCCGGGAAGCCACACATGGCCGTCAGACCTTGTTCTACCGTCAGCGTGTGCCACATCGCCCGCATCGAGGGAACAGCAAGTCTCGAATGGATCCCGACATGAAGCAGAACACCCAAGTACCGGGCAAACCGAAGCTCTACGACATGGTGGCGAGGCTGCTGGCTCAAGTCGACCAACAGGGATACAACCAACACAAGAGCTTCTAAGGGTAGTCCAATGGAATTGTGAGAATCCTGACACGTCACTGAAACTTCTCCCACACTCAACACTGGATGGAGTAGACCTGTTGGTTTTGATCGAGACATGGTCTTCGAGTCAACTGTCTCTAAATAACTATTATGCCGCGTTAACTGTGTCGCTACTAGGGTTAGCAACATCCGTCGTCCGAGCGGAGGAGTGTCTGTATTTTACAACCACCGACTGGGCGACATGAAAGACTTTAATGGCAGAGGATGACTGCGTTGTCATTGAGGGCAGCCGTATCAACGTCATAGCACTATACGTGAGACCAGCCCCAGTAGAGGGCACCGGTGAGTTAGTCGAGAAGCTCACGACATGTATACAGCGGTTAGACTGGTACCGGCCCACCATTATTGCTGGAGACCTCAATGCGCGACTGGACAAACCAACTGACAACAGAACAATCGCAATAATTGATATATTAGCAGATCTAGGATTTTGGATTGCTACTGATCCCACCGTGGCGACATTTGAAGGAGCTATGGGTAGCTCTGTAATCGATATATTTGCAACTAACCTGGTGCAATCTGCTGTTCACTACCTAGGGCGGGATCATCAACTTATTGGAGGAGCCACTCTGACAGCGCATGTACCCGTCGGGCTTGACGTCAGTGTTGATGTCCAGATAGCAAGACAAAAGAGTCGGGTTGCTCTGTCAAAATATCTTGACAGTCAACGCCTTTCGACAATTATAAATACAGTATTCCCGTGTCCTGAACGTCCACTGATTGAGGAGTATAAGGAGCTACTCACAGGGCTCCTTCTGTCCTGTGTGCCGCCACAGCATGCAAGACGAGGAACGCCATGGTGGACACCACAATGCTCCAGTGCAAAAGCTATTCAGTTCCAAGCAAGAGACCTCGCACGTATGCGACCAGAAATGTGCTCGCTGTACGCAGCATCTAAAGCGTTATATAGACGAACGCTCAAAGAGGCCAAACTCAAATACAAAATACGGAAGGAGGACAAACTACTATCGAAGGCTCATGAACAACCGCACGTATGGCTCAAGACTACAAAGCAACTACGAGCACCATGCCCCGTAGACCGTGGAACCCTACGAGCACACTTCCAAAACATCCTGGGGGACAAGGACACAATTCCGCGAGAGCCGCCAACCTACACAAGCGTCTGGTCTGAAGAAGATACCCAGTGGAGGGAATACCTGGGGCGAGAATTTGATATTCAAGAGGTGACGGAGGCAATCCGTAGCCTAAGGAAAAATAAGTCGCCTGGGCCGGACAATATACGGAATGAACACATTCAGGAGGCCATGGTGCTTGCACCATGTTGGACCACGCTGTTCAACGAATGCATGCGTAGAGGAAAGATCCCATCAAGTTGGCGACAGTGCCTTCTAGACTCTCATCTCCAAAGGCAAGGGCACACCCACTGATCCTGCCTCATGGAGAGGTATAGCAAAGAAAAGCTGCATTTACAAGTTACTGGCCAGTTTGTTGGTACGGAGACTGACACCTTACATTGCCCACAAGGACGCACTGCCAGACGAGCAGCATGGTTTCCGGCCACATAGATCAACACTATCAGCTTGTACAACACTCCTCAAGGATATCGACAGCACCCTCTCACGAAAAGGTCAATTTTTGTACAGTGTGTTCGTTGATTTCCGAGCAGCCTTTGACTCGGGTTCGAGGTGCATAGTTCTTAACAAATTCGCTGAACTTGGTGTTCCAGCACCAATCGTAGGACTTCTCCAGGATGTCCTCCAAACAAATCAAGTCGTCATAGATGATGGAGTCACAGAGCATCCGCCACTGGTGCAAACTAATGGGTTCACACAAGGAGACAATCTGAGCCCGCTGATGTTTACACTTCTAATAGCGGACCTGCCACCCAAAATCAAGAAACGACACCCCACGGTCGATATAATTATGTACGCGGACGACCTGGTGATTTACAGCCGGAGTAGATTTCACCTTCAGCAAGCATTGGCAACCCTCTCTTCATATATTGCCGACGTAGGACTGGAAATCAACGCCCAAAAGACTGAGGCGATGAAATTTAGACGTGGCGGTAGAATAGCAGAAGGAGACACTTTAAGGCTAAACGGTCATGTCTTGAGCTATGTTAATAGATTCACATACTTAGGCGTGACACTGACGCCCAGTGGCAAAACGTTTGGTGTACATATAGAACAGCGAGTAGCAAAGGCACTGGTGGCCGCAACAATGATAGCACAGCCGCAAAAACTGTCACTCAGCACGGCACTGGCTTTGTTTAATATGAAAATAGCACCAACTGCATCTTATGGAATAGAACTGCTCTGGGAGAAACTGAGCACAGCACACCTCGCGTTGTTAGATAGTACTAAACCTGCATTTCTAAAAAGGGTCTTGGGCCTGCACTGCTCAACGCGAAATCGTTTGGTCTATCTTCTTACGGGTACTCCGCTGTTTGTCGAACAGTTAAAGTCGCAGTTTAAGTTCCCAGAGACGCCGGCCTATCGTAAATTTATTAGGCTGTATGATGAAAAGATGGCAGACGTTGATCCCGATTTTTATAACACAAGAGCAATGACAAACACTGAGTGGAAGGGGGTGTGCCGAAATACTCGTCATACGGTTGTAAGATATGCGGTTCACGGGTTCCACCATGCAATATGTAGAACAGAAGGATATCATGATTTAAGTGATCTTTGTATATGCAAATATTGTGGCTTATCATGTTCAAGATACCACGCTGGTCACTGTACGAAAATGACATCGATGACAAATCTGAATATGATCTCATAGGATGGATTGTGGATATAATGTTCTTATAATATATATGTGTAATGTGCAATACCTAACCAAGGTGACAATAAACGATTGATAATAAATAAATATATTAGTAATTAAATATAGGTGATAATACATTTGTTATATATACTGATATGCAGCGGCGGAACAGATATGCCCTAAAGTTTTCATAATAATTAAATATATGTAATATTAAGTGACAATACATTTGTTATATATACTGATATGCAGCAGCGGAACAAATATGCCCTAATACTGATGTATTCGTAAACATGCTTATTCAACACTGGCGGGAGCGTATTGCCGAGTGATTGCGCCATGCCAACGCGTTCTGCTGATGTCGTAAATTGTCATTATTCCAGATTCCACAAATTCTCGACACTACGCTGAGACGTGTATTATGCAATGAGCAATAACAGTGACCGCGAATGGCAATGCAAAAATTACAATAATGTTACAAATGATGTTTTAATAATAATGTTTACGATTTTGTTTGTAATCAAATAAACGTTACTACGGTTGTTTGCTGTTATAGGTCTGCGATAATCTAAATAATCCAAATTACCCAGTCTGGGTGATCGGTCTTAGCAACCATTACCTTATTGCGTACGGTCACACAGCAAACACCTTGAGAAAAACAGAAGTCGTTCTCCACCTCTATGACCATGAGGACAATATTAAGGGATCGGCAATTCTTGGTAAGATTTTTTTTATGTGTTCAAAATAAATCTTTTGCACGCCTGAGCCCATACTACCACGCAGATGCACAAAATAATAATAATTTTTTTGGAACAAGGGTTTATTTTATCAATATGTACATGTATCACAATTATCAATATATTACTTATATAATATCTACAATATTGCTTATATTATTCTTATGGCTTGAGTGTCGGTGACCACTCAACATCATCTTGGCGTTGCCTCTCTGTAATTCTAATGACACTCTCTGTCGGAGGAAAGCGGTCGATTTTGGCTCCGCTGTGGCCTCGAAGAGCTTCTTCCCAGGCTCCTTTGTCAGTTTGAGTGCACACTTGCCCCAAACGCCAGATGACTCGAGGCCGAACGCCATTACAACGTGGTCCTCAAGGAGATGCGCGTATAGGCGCCGTTTGTGCATCTCCCGTTGGTGGATAATGTTGCCGACGCCCGCGTTGGCTAGTGCACGATAGCCGAGAGCGTACGTGTCGGAGACGGTGACGTCCCATGCCAGCGGCCGATTGCGGTCCCAGTCTCGGCTGGTGAGGCCGTCCGGTCGACGCTTGTCGTCGCTCTGTAGTCCACCAGGCTCCAGTGTGACGCGGTAGCCGGCTTGTCTGAAAGCGCGCCCGAGGATGTCATTTATGGCATCGTGGCGGCCCTGTGTAAGCCCAGCCAGCTTAGTGCAACTAAGTCGATGCAGGCCACGTTCATCCACCGTTCCACCACACGGGCATGCCTCTAGACTCAAACATGGCAATGCCAAGTCTGAGGCCACTGGCGGCACGGAAGTGGTCATCAGCCAGCTTACTGCCGACTAGCTCGGACGGAAACACGTCAAGCCACGCTCCGGTAGCGTCGGATGAAATCGCTTTCAGTCTAATGCCGTCTATAACTCACAGGCAGACGAGTTAAGTGGGTAGCCTGAGTGGCGATTTGGTCCCACCCCTTCTGCCTAGTGACCTGTTCCTCAGATGGACGACCAGACTGACGCGCATCCCAGATCGAGCGGCGTCTTGTTGGTGGCTGATGAGTCCGCCGGCAGTAGCGGCCACTGCAGAGGCGCAGCTGTGCGACGAAGCAAGGAAAGCGGGTAAGGCAAGGTCCGTGGCCGAACGAATGCCCATTCCACCCAGCCGGACCGGTAAGCTTGCCTGCGTCCATGCCTTATCATCAAGCGTTAGGTCAAGGATGTTTTCCAAGGCTCTCCTCACCTGGTCGTCGAGGTTCAGAGTTTCTGACGGTAGAAGGAAGACAGGTGAGGTCCGTAGTACATACAGGACCTTTTGCACTCCCATTGCGTGCCGGAGCAGGAAGTAGGCTTTATGTCTACCGAAATGGCCCAGTCTCTGGTAAAGCCGGGAAAGTCTTCCTTCTCGGCTAGTATCGAACCGATCATGTCGGGAAACACCGCCGTACCCAGCAGGTCCAAATCACATCGATCCTTTACAAGGATGCCCGGGAGGTTGCTGTTAAATTCAGCGATCACCTGCTGTCTCTTTAGTCCTCAAAACCCTGTAGAAATAATAATAATAATAATAATAATAATAATAATAATAATAATAATAATAATAATAATAATAATAATAATAATAATCATAATAATCATAATAATAATAATAATAATAATAATAATAATAATAATAATATTAATCATCATAACATGCTCTTCAGACGGAGAATCCTTCATTATCCAGGGCCGATTCAAACGCATTGACGAGATCAAGCGAGCCCTCAACTCGTGGTATAAAAAACTGTTACTCATCGATAAAAGATTGCGTGGAAAGTGAGTGACAATACATTTGTTATATATACTGATATGCAGCAGCGGAACAAATATGCCCTACAAAGTTTACAAAGATGCCCTATAAAGTTTTAATAGCAATTAAATATATGTAGTAATGCATTTGTTGTATATACTAATATGCAGCAGCGGAACAGAGCAATATATACGCTTCGAATGCGTATTCGTAAACATACTCGTGCAATACTGGCGGGAGCGTATTGCCGAGTGATTGCGCCATGCTAACGCGTTCTGCTGATGTCGTAAATTGTCATTATTCTAGATTCCACAAATTCAAACCGACACTGCGCTTAGACGCTGAGTATTATGCAATAAGCAATAACTGTGACCGCGAATAGCAATGCCGAGCTTACAATACTGTTACAAATGATGTTTTACTAATGTTTACGGTTTTGTTGGTAATCAAATAAACGTTACTACGGATGTTTGCTGTTATAGGTTGCCGAGGGACTAACGAATCCAAATTACCCAGTCTGGGCGGTCTTAGCGACCATTACCTTATTGCGTTCGGTACCTCAACAAACACCTTGAGACAAAGGTAACTCTTTTAAACTCTATGACCAAGAGAAAAATATAAGGGATTGGCAACCTTTGGTAAGAATTATCTTTTTTATGTGTTCAAAATATCTTTTGCACGCCGGAGCTCATACTACCACGCAGATGCACAAAATAATATTAATCATCACATGCTCTTCAGACAGACCTCTTGTCACTATCCAGGGCGAATTCAATCGCATTGACGAGATCAAGCAAGCCCTCCGTGGTATGAAAAAATACAACAGATCCAAATAGGTAAAGTTTACTCATGTGGACAGTAGACACGCTAATGGTAGGTCCTAGAGCAGCGTTAGTGCAGGTGGTGGTGCGCCACAGGAAATTTCTTTTTTTACAATATTTACAATATTTAATATTGTAAAAATTGTTTGTTGTTTGGCAATTATGTATTTAATAATTTTACTTAAATGGTATATAATCTTGTTTGCCAGGAGCGGGGACTTTCCGGACGACTGCATCGATGCATAACCACCGATATAACCCTACTAAATATTGTGGAGGTTCACGCCGGACCGTTCTCTGTAATCCGGGCCCTGGAAGGATTTGTTCTAGTCACCCATGTGAGACACCCTACTAAATAAATTCGTTAAAGCCAGATTGCTATCTGTCCCCATATTCTTCTTCGCTAGTTCGCTAGAGAACTGTATCCTAGAGAGGACTGATAACGTGATTTATAACACGCGTGCAATATTAGGTAAACTTAGATGGTTAACACGGCACAAAACAATTCCGAGCCGTATAAAATTACAGGTTACCTAATAAGCCCGAACAGACTTACCCCCCCGAAGGGTGGCTCGGCCCACCCCACTCCAGAGCAGGGGTTCCCTACCGCTGCAAAGGGCAGCAGCGGAGCCAGATGGTCCTCTCATCGGGAGGTCTCGAAAAAAAGAAACTGCTGCAAGAGGCAGCAGCGGAGCCAGATGGTCCTCTCATCGGGAGGTAGCCCGAACAGACTTACCCCCCCGAAGGGTGGCTCGGCCCACCCCACTCCAGAGCAGGGGTTCCCTACCGCTGCAAAGGGCAGCAGCGGAGCCAGATGGTCCTCTCATCGGGAGGTCTCGAAAAAAAGAAACCGCTGCAAGAGGCAGCAGCGGAGCCAGATGATCCTCTCATCGGGAGGTCTCGAAAAAAAAAAAGAAAGGCATTTTTTGCCTTGCTTTCTTTTTTAAATTTTAGCTCTCGGAACCCAATGCCCCATTAATCGTTTTTCTCCCTCGGAGAAGTATTTCCCACTGTTCCAATCCCTCTTATAAATTCTTTTTCCTCTTCTATTGTCATACACTTACCTGTATTGCTATTGCCTCTTCCTGTCTTTTCTGTTTTTGTAAATCTTGTCCCATCCTGTATGTCCTATCCTGTATTAGCGAAACCACAGCCAAGGGAACGGGCTTGGATTGAACGGCGGGGAAAGAAGACCCTGTTGAGCTTGACTCTAGTCTGACTTTGTGAAGAGACATAGGAGGTGTAGCATAAGTGGGAGACTTGTCATCAATGAAATACCACTACTCCTATTGTTTCTTTACTTACTCAATGAAGTAAATATGGTCTTCTCATGTTTTAGACAAGAGCATAGTTATTTGTGTGATTTATATTGAGGACATAGTCAGGTGGGGAGTTTGACTGGGGCGGAAAGTCTGCTCACTAACGTTTCTCTCTAAATGCCCACTCCTTGACCCCGGAAAATTTTAATTCTGGGCTCGCATTTGGGATGCGCTGCCCCGATTGCACTGACTGAGCACTAAGTTTGCGTCGCCCCTTAGTGCTCAGTTCCCCTACATCCCACTTGCAAATTGACTACCTAATCAAACGTCCTCTTGCCAATTCGCAGTGTGGCTAGTACAGCATTTGCCTCCCATCGAAGACTATGGGCTTTGTTGGTTGTCCCCCCACTCCCAAGTACTCGTAGTTCGCCGAGCAATTGCATTACCTTTCTGTTGACTGCCCTGCACTTATATCAATAGCCTTGTCTAACATCCACTACCAATAGAGAACACATTGTCAACACTACGTCTCGCGGTTTGTAAAAGCCTTGCACCTGTGTGCCGATCTCATTTAACCCTTCCATATTGCGGGCCTGAAAAACATCTACCAATGAAGCACTAGTTTGTGTTTCACATTAACAATCATTTTAGTATCCTGCTTGGTTGCTGCCACAATATCTCGCCTTTTGGTCTCTCAGATAAATAAAATACCCCCCCCCCCCGTAGCTACCCGATGAATTTGTTTATTTATGCTGCTTAGGTTTAAATCTCCAGCAATTGCAACCCGTTGTCCCACTGGTTCAAAAACTACTGCATCCTTTGGTTCTTTAAACATTGTGTTGTCGCAGCGGTTGTAGTTGCTGCCGCAGCGAGGGCTAATGTGACTCGCGAGTCTGGCAGTTCGAGTCTTCCGGCGGTGTTGTTGCCGTCACGTGATGCCATCGTTATCTTGGTCCACAGCGGAGGTAAGATGAAAAGTTTCGTATGTGAACGATGGCGCGATTTTACGCAGATGTTGTTGTTAAAATCGCTACAATGAAGCGGTCTAGACCATCATTCTGTTTATCTCAATTCAGGGAGCACTATATCATATCTCGTCATTTACTGTATTTATGCTAAATAGCGTCGAAAGTTAGTAGTGTCGGTCTAAGATATATTTGTGATAAGTAGAGGGAAGACTAGCGTCAGACAGATTAATTGCTGCCTCTTCGATTCAGTGAAGTTAAAACATCTATCACAAGTATATAGTAGGTAAGTAAATAGTCAAATTAAAATATAGTGGTTTAAAAGCACGATATAGCTGCCCAATATATCGTTGCCTATCATATATATGCACTGTCTGGGTTTTGTAGCCAGTGCATACACTATACCTATAGTTAAGATTAGTGAAATATAATTAGGGCCGCTATGTTTCACTACAACTATATAGATGGACTCATTTTACCTTAAGAACCGGCACAGTCACTTCCATTTAAAAACGCTAAAATAAAGGCCTACGCTAAAGTGCACATTAAATAGGCCCTTCCTTACGGTAAAATGCGCATAAGATAGGCCCTTCCTGTAACTTCAATTACACTCTCTGTCGAAGGAACAGGGTTTATCTTGGCTCCGCTATAGACTTAAAAAGCTTCTTCTTAAGCTATTCTGTTAGTCTTGAGTGTATGTTTTCCCGAAAGAGTATGTGTCTGAGAGAGTGACGCCCCACGCCAGTGACCAATTAAGATTTCCAGTCTCGGCTGGTAAAGCCATCCGGTCGAAGCCTATCGTGCCTTGAAGTCTACTAAGCTCCAGTGTAGCGTAATAGCCAGCCAATAATGCGCACGATGTCACTGATGGCATCGTGGCGGCCCTGCATGAGCCCGGCCGTGCGCAGGTCGCATTTATCTGCCATTCCACCACATGTCCCTCTCTCTCAAATATGGACGGCAATGCAAGTCTGACGCCACTGGCGGCACAAATATATATATATATATATATATATATATGAAGTCGCGCGCCAGCAGACCACGCCGGAAAGAGTCATGTTACTCCCGCCTATATAAATATATATACTCCTGTCATATATATATTTTATTATTTCGCAATAACATTGCATTTCAAAATGTTACACAATTACAATACCGTTCATTATATAAAATTTAAACACTTTAGCGACCGTCCCACCGGGCGAAAAAGTGCAGACCGCCGATGGGTCTGACAGCTCGCTACGTGGTATTAAGCGCATATTTGCGAGCAGAACCGGCAACGACATTGATCGCTACTTGGTAAAATCCTTGGGTCAAACATACCAAATGATGATAGCCATGCACAGTGTACTTCGTGTACACGTGCCGTCTAGTGCATGCCATATCTCAAAACTCCGTGGCGAGGTACACATCCAACTGCGCAATTTCTGCCGAGACCTGGGTCACTTTTCCCTTCCACTCCACAAAAAATGCTGAAGTGGTCCTGTAATAGGTGACCTAAGCCTGACTCTGATGTTTCCACTGCCGGCCCGCAATCTGCCAGCAGGTACACGAAGCGGCTTCTTGTCGTCCACGGCAAGCAAAGAACCCGCTTCATATATATTGTGAAACATCTCTAGCTGCGCAAAATTTGCCGCTGAGAGACGGTCCTACACCCCGCCAAGGCTGAAGCTCAAGATTGGCACAATCTTAACCCTTACGGTAAAGGTAACTTTCTAAGTCGCTGACAATTCGGACAAATGGCACCGCGATCCCGGTGGGCCACTACGATGTCATCCGCATACATGACGACGACGGCGTTTCTAAACTCCTCCTGCACGTAACATGCTAGGTCTGCGATGAGCAAAGAGAATGCCAGGCAATTGAGAGGGTCCCCTAGATAAGTCCCTACGTTTGACTCAGCTGCAAGGTGTCCTCGCCCTTTACGTTTACTTCAAGGCGGTTTTCAGCAAAGAAGCTGGAGAGCACTCGTAGAAACGAACCACCCACCCCAGCATGCCGAAATGAATCGACTAGTAGTTGACGGGGAGCTCTGTCGAAGGCCTTGACACGATCAATAAATACGGCGTACAAGTGACTCCAAGGCACAGCCAACACCCCTTTAATTTCCGACTAAAGTAAGTGGATCGCGTGCTGTGTACCTCGACCCTTCCTGAATCCGAACTGTTCCGGAGGTAGGGCCTTCTCTATAGTTGGAAGCGCCCTTGAGATGATCAACTTAGTAAAGATTTCCTTTTGAGAGTGCGTTCCGACGGATACTCCGGTAGAGATTTGAATTGTCTACATTGTCACCGTTTTTGCCGTTGAATAGCAGAGTAAGCCTGGCCTCGTGCCAAATTTGGGATATGTGTCCCCCGCAGAGTATCTGATTAAACAGCTTACAAAGCTCCCCTGCTAAAACGTCGGACGACTCAGCCCAATGTTCGTAATAGATCCCATCAGGGTCGAGCCCGGTGGCGTGGTGGCTAAAGTCTGCGCCTCGCGGCCGGAGGAGACACATAGGTGCGCGGGTTCGAGCCCCAGCGTTGCACATTTCTATTTATGGACGTCAGTCTATGAAGCAATGCGATAAGCAGAACCATGGACGTTAAATCTTGGCTGAGAGTCAGCCCCGAATAGATCCCATCAGGACCACTACTCTGTTTCTTGGGTAGCCCGCGCAAGATCTGCACAACTTCTTCCACCGTAAACGGCGAATTCGTGTGGTGCTGCTCCAGACTGCGCGGTTGCTCAATACCTGGGTTAAACGCGGAGGCGTTTGCATTAAACAGAAGGGCAGTAAAGTGCTGCCGCAACTGCCCCTTTGTCATGCTGTGCATGTTTTGTTCAGCCGGCAAACAATGTAGGCATGGGGTTCGCGCTCAGCTTTCTCAAGCAAACGAAACTCCTCCTCTTCATCAAACCAGCGCTTATTTTCCACAAGCAGTTTTCTGTAGGTTGCTCTATGTTGGCCATAGAGCGCCCTACAATCAGCAACTATCTGGGGGTCGGGGTGTAGAGCCCGTGCTCGGCTCACGAGCCCCAAGACTTCCCGACGTTTTAAGTAGCAGGCCTCTGTAAACCAGGGCCGCGCCCGTCTTTGTCTGTACTTCTTCTTGGCTACAGCCGCCGTTAGAGTGGCCTCCAAAGCGTGGTTGCTTTACTCGATGTTAGAAGTTGATCTCAGCAGCTCTAGCTCGCGCGTCAATACAAGCAAATCTAGTGGCCTAGACCAGTACATTGTCGGCTGCCGACGCGGGGCGCGTTTTTGGCCAGGCACACACAGAGATGCAGCACCGACAGGTGCTTTTGTGCTGGAATATTAAGTATCTCACGTCCTTGAAATTCCGTCGGATGTTGAAGGTTGTGAAACAAAATGTCGATAGTGCTTCTTCTACTTTGGCAAACGTACGTGAATTTATCACGCTCATTTGCGCAATGCAGGCCTCTCTACTGGTCTTCCCCGCTTTCCGTCTGGAAGACTTGCTAGCAGATGGAAACCTCCTTCCGCATAAGTCTCCGTCAAGAGTACAATGTCCGCATCAGCAAACAAACGTTATAGTGCTAGCTGTAAAGCCCTAGATAAACTTTCGCAATTCCAAGGCAAACATTTACAGCTGCGAGCAGCATGCAGCTGTCTTGGCAGCAGGCGTCATTGCTGTCTAGCTGTTAAACCATGCCCGTCAGTAAACTCTTCGCATACCCTAGTCTGGGCCGGTGGAGCCCCCAGCCAGCGCCGAAAACTTACGCCTTTCGGCCAGAAGGCGCTATTCGAAACTTCACTATCACCAAAGGCCACGCAGAAGACCGAGTCTGGCCGGGAAACTTAAGTTTCCAAATAGCACGCACTACAGTATGTCTCCCGGTTAGCCAACCACGCAGCTGTTCTGTCGACGTTGTTCGGCTGAAGCCATCCAAACGGAGAGCTGTCATAGGCAGCACACGGTTTTTACAGTGTTAGCTCACCTAGATCTACGACTGCACTTCCTGCCCGAAGGGGACGGTGCTTTTTAATCGCGCTAGTTTTGCGTTCTTCCACTGTCGTTCGCTTGTGTATTTGGGAGAGATTGCCCTGCGTCGGCCCCAGGCGTCATCCTGCTTCTCCGGGCTGTTGCTGGCCGATCCGCCACTCTCACTCGCGAGCTTCCTCTTCGTTTTGCTTTGTCTCTCTACCAGCTGAAAGCCTTCGCTGTCCAGCTGATCTACCTTGGCTGTCTTTGTACAGTCCATTGTCTCTACAGCCTGGTCGCGCGGTTGCAGCGGACTCTTGCAACCGCGCGACCAGACTGTAGAGCTTCGACTGCTGCTGCGGTTTCTGTTCTCGGTGTCTCTGCTGTCCCTGGCACTGTTGTTGCTGTTGGTCTTGTTTACCAACAGTACGGGTGACGGTGGACGCATATGAGATGTTCGAACCAATTACGAGCTTGGCGGGAACATTTAAGGTTCCGCCAATGTCTTGTGCCACTTTGTTATGTGCCACCTTCTTTTTAGTTTCGTTCTTCACTCCCGATGTGCTTACGTTGTTCCCGGTGGGACGGGGACGAAGCTGGGAGACAACTTGTTCAAGCTCCGACATCAGATTGTATTTGCCGCCGCAAGGCGGCTAATCCGCTCCAGGATCTCAAGCAAGGCCTCGCTTGAGCGGGTGCCTTTCAGTTCCGGACATCCTGGGCACCTAGCGGGGTTGTTTAGTGGGGTTGTTTGCCCCTACATGGGTGCGCGGTGATGAGTCCTTCATATAAGCTACACCCACAAGACAAGTAGGACACTGGGTCCACTCACACGAGCTCTTTATCACGGAGCTACATACAAAACACAGCGCACTGCTGGGCGCTCCTGTTAATGTTAACATACATGTATAATAAAGGTTGTTATCATACATTTAAAATTGTAACACAGTGCGTTTTTTTATATAAGCGTATAGAATGCAATATTCGTAGCTGACGCTTACTTCCGTTATAGCAAAGGGCACAGAGCAATAAAACTTTGTTTCTAGCTAAATATGCTTCAAAGGCTGTTCTTTGCGACAGCCTTCTGAGTGACACCATTAACTTTGACTTTCAGCAATGTAATGAAAGATATGTAATGAAAAAAGGAGCCTGTGTTAAATGCGCTTTCATAAGCTTGCTTAGCATCATGTCGTTTGTTATTTCTTAGATTCAGACCAGTAGTAAATCCCTTATTAGAGTGTCGTCCACATCTAGCTCGCAGGCCGACAAAAGGGTTAAAGAAGTACCTTAAGTGGCGATTAGGCCCCATAGTCTTTTGCCTAGTGATGGCTAATAAGTTCGCTAGCAGTAGCGGCCACTGCGATTGTGCAGCTATGTGAAGAGGCCATCCATAGCCGAGAGACTGCCTATTCCACTCAGCCAGACTGATAGGCTTGCCTGCGTCTATGCCTTATCCTCGAGCGTCACTCTCCTTTTTTGGCCGATCATGTCGGGGAACACGATGCTTCTCACAACCTCCGGAACTTGCCCGTTACGTATGATGTTGCATACCTTGGTGAATGTGGCCACCACATCGTCGTGGTCTCCGTTGGCAGAATTAAAACGTTTTCGATGGTCGAGCATGAGGCAGTCTCCCGCCGCACCAGAAGACAAAATACGAAATACCTTGCCGACATCCTTGCTCGAGCATGACTCGACCGTTGATAAGCCGATACGTGGTGGTGGCACTACGTCCCCAGCAGCAGCACATGGGTGCCATGCCATTATCTGACTAATTGAGTTTTTCGTTACGGGCGCAAGAGGTTTTGAAGCGAGGGTAAGCAATGCCGTCTAGAAGGAAAAGCCCGTGCAGAGGGATTCTCGCTCCCTTTGGAATTCTGCGCAGCATCTTGCTTGTCATCTTGGCATTGGCGAGCAGTCGGTGAAGAGGGGGGTAAAGAAAAAGGAGGCTGGTGTTGCCTGCTGCTTCTTCTGTAAAACAAAGCAGTTGCTAGCCTTGCTGTGGCTGTTAAATTTTTATGCCTTGACGCTCCAAAAGAAAACGCAGATTTCATTGTCGGCGCAAAGCGTTTTTGAAATCATGTTTGACGCATTTTGTAGATAAGACGTTCTAACTTCAACATTTTGGTTAAGCGTTAAGCAGCAAGTAAGTAATAATACCTTATTGTGATGTGAAGTGTTGCAGCTTTTTATGGGTCAGTTGCGGCCGCTGAAGGAGCAAATGTGATGAAGGGAGGAGATCTTAAGCCTTAGTCTATTATTGGCGTGGCAAAAAAGTGAGCGAGAGTCATGTTCGGTGTGCAATCAGATACAGACAAGGTCTTCTTGTCACTTGTTCATGTTCATGCGCTCAAAAAACTAGGTTCAGTTTTACGCGACATGGACAACCGACTTGACATTTACATTTAGACACAGAAGCTAGTCCAGTTAACACCACATAACTAACTCGCATAGAGAGCAGCATCCACGACTAAACACAAATACAATATGGAAATATATGGAATGATGATCAGAGTGTATGGCAGCGGGAAAAAACTAATTTCAATTTGATCAAAGTCAGTTGTAAGAAAGAGATCAAGTGTAGACCCATACAAGTGAGTAAGCACGTGGCTTAACTGGGATAGTCCATTAGTCTAACAGCAAACCCTACATGTTGTTTCCATAACCGACGACACCCAGTACGGGTTTCGCAAAGGTCACTCAACAATCGGCGCTATAAAGCAAATCCCGACGCAGGCCGAATTCCTCTACATAACCCCCGCCTAGAAAAAGAGGCGCTTGCCTACTTTTCGAGAATAATTGGTTTACACTCAGTATCGGCGATCCCAACGACGACGAAAAGAGAACCACTTCGGTTGGCGAAACGGTACACTCTCGCCTGCAAAGGTACTGTACTTAGTAGCCCTCTCTTCCAGATACTAGTTGGGGTCGCGTTTCTTGAGGACAGACGGAGCAGGGAATTTGTTTTGCTTTTACTTCTCGATCACTAGGCTAATACACGCGGGAGCCGCCAGTCTTGGTTCCGGCGATTGGGGGCCGCTATATTAATTTTTAAGGTTTTCCGTAAGGCTTACTGCCCGTGTACGGTGTTTTTTCATGTCATGGCTAATTTTAATCCGCTCCGGCATTTACCTTGTCTAAATTGGAAACCATGCAAACCACTACTCCGTCTTGCTCGGTGAGTATTAGTCGGAGAGAGTTGGTCAGTAAGAAGTGGAAAAAGTTGGAGGCGAGGGGCGGAGCGGGAAGTGGCGAGAAGTGGAGAAAAGCCGGCGTAGAAGGAAGAAAGCTGGCTCAAGAGGCGTCACGGGGATGGAGTGATTATTTGCTGCTCAACAACGGGTGAAGAAGAATCACTAGCCAGGAAATAGTTGGGAGGGTGATATATATATATATATATATATATATATATATATATATATTATAATACATGAATATATATTGTATGGCATGCTATGGTATAGTATATTATATAGTAACAATGTTATGTATATGGTATATTACGGTATATTATATGTATGATATATTATATGGAAATATATTAATTATTTACAATAAACATTAAGGGGATGGACGGGGAGGACAGAGCGGAGACGCGGGGCGTTGACGGGAATAGGAAGAAGATGGCTATTGATTCTCCAGGAAGGGGAGAAGCCGCCAAGTGTGCCAGGGACGGGGAGGCTATGAGAGAAAAGCAGCTCCAAGAGGTCCTTCAAGTGATGCGGCAATACATTGGGCTTAATCTGTGTAAGACCAGTCATACGAAAATCGAGCTCAAGGAGCTATCTCAACAGCTCCCCAGAACCCTAGAACGTCTCGAAGTCGAAACTCGACGAACAAAAAAGTGCAGACTGAGGGAGGAGCTCGAGGGTCTAAGAGAGAACGGGGTACAGAAAAATAAGAAAGACATCCAACAAGAGGAGATAAGCGAGCGGGTAAAAGGGCTCGAACTCCTGTGCGCACGCTGTCACGGCGAGCTGGATAAAGAGAGGGCCAAGGAGCTGGAAACAGAGGACACGGAGATTAAAAATAGTATAGAAAGGACTAGCACTCTGGAAGAGCTGGTGAGAGCTGTCAAGGGACACTGGCCTGAGAGGTTGATTAAACACTTGATGGATCTTGCACGTGATGACATGTTTAAGTTGGTTGACATTGCACTCCTCACGGAGACATTTCAGCGGGACGAACTGCATATCAATGATATGCGGGGCTTTCACCAGCTGGCTGTCTTACCTGCGGGAGGTCGGGGAAGACCTGTGGGTGGGTTATCTATCTACCTACATAAACGCTTACCACCGATGCAATGCGTCAGGAAAGATGAATACTGCGTGGTGCTCTCCTCTGGGAGGGTAAACGTCGCTGTATTCTATTTCCCACCCACATTCGATTCTGCGGAGGTTGCTGAGACGGTGAGCTTTGGACTTTCAGAGTTAAATCTGACCATGCCAACTATCGTCGGCGGTGATTTCAAGATGTTCCCGGTATTTGGCGAGACCGACATAATCCGCCGCGCTGGTCTGCAATGAGACGGATTAATCTATCTCTTTTGGACAGAGCGGTGGGCGGTCTTGAGGTTAGCCCTGACATCGATACAACCTGTGACCAGCTGGAGAGGACGATGAGAAGTGCAGTGAAGTGGAAAAGGTTATGGCAGAAGAGATCACGCCCGTGGTACTCCCGAGCCTGCTACCTAGCCCACGTTGAAGTGCTTGAACTCCTGCGCCAAGCAAGAGCCAAAGCAACATCATCACTGCAAGCCAGGCAGGACTATTTTGAGTGTAGAAAGGCCTATATAAGACTCTGCTATGATCATAAAAGGGAACACGCGAGGCGGGAGGAACGACGGCTGCTTGAAAGAGCAGAACGAGAGCCCTCAGCTTACATCGTGCGACCTCGTAGGGCGGGGAATCCGCTTAGTGACGGACAGGTAAAAAGCCACCTAACTAATCTTTTATTCAATCGAGACGTTGCGGCCGTATCTCCAATCGTACAGCATCCGCTTACATTGGAGCAGCAAAGAGCTCAGGGCCCGATCAGGTCTGCTATGAGCATTGGATCCAGTCACTCCCTCTCTTGGCAGAAACTCTTTGTGATTTCTTTAATGAAATTATAAAGAGGGGGCCGATGCCTAAAGTCTGGCATGTCGCCAGGCTTTCTCTTCTGTTCAAGGGTAGGCATGGTGATGACCATCAGGATCCAAATCTCTACCGTGGAGTGGCGTCAGAACGTACATTGAAGAAGATTTTCTGTAAGTTGGTGATTCGGCGGATTGAGCACGTGGCTGAAGAGGCACTTCCACCGGAGCAATTCGGTTTTAGGAGAGGCCGAGGTACCCGTGATGCAATCCACGTTCTCCAGTCAGAAATCGAGCGAGCTGTGGCACAACCTAGAGGTCATCTGTATGCAGTCTTTATTGACTGCGTCAAGGCCTTTGACAAAGCCCCTCGCTATCTGCTGGTTGAAGCAGTCCAACGAGCAGGAGTGGGTGGCTCTCTCCTGAGTGTAATAGCAAGTTTCTTTAAGGAGGACACCTTGTTGGTAGACGGTGAGCAGGGTGTATTGGAGATTAAGCAAAATGTGGGAACTCCGCAAGGAGACCCGCTGAGCTGAGTCTCGTTTACACTTCTCCTTGCTGACCTCGTCGGTTACGTCCGACAGGAGTACCAAAAAGCCGTGGTGGTGATGTATGCAGATGATATCGTGGTCGCTCATCGCGACCTAGGTGCCATCAAGCGCATTACCTCTATGATAGAGGCGTTCCTTGTCTCGAAGGGACTTGAGATAAACACCAGGAAAACCAAAGCCATGAAATTCAGGCGTGGAGGTCGATTGGCTGCCAGAGACGTTATACGTTGCTGCGGCCAACCATTGGAGTTTGTTAACTCTTTCCAGTATCTTGGCCTTCGGGTTCATTATACGGGAACGACGTTCACAGCGCATATAAACGAACCAGTACGGAAGGCACTTGTCTCTCTTTACGGGGAAGTAGGCAATGTCCGAAGACTGTCCGTTTTCTCAGCAGTGAGGCTCTTCATGCTTAAGATTGTTCCGGGGCTGATGTATGGCCTTGACAGGGTGTGGAACCACCTCACACTGGCGAATTTTAACCAGCTTGAGAGGTGTTTCTCATTATATATGAAGCGAGTGCTTTGCTTGTCTATTCGAGCAAGGAGCCGCTTTGTGTATCTCATGTCAGGTTGTCCACCGGCTACTGAAACAATCCGACTAAGGCTGAAGATGCCGCGTACAGTACCATACGAATGTTTCATTTCTGAATGGGAAGCTAAAGTCGAACAGGCCAGACGGGAGGTCGGTGGTTTGGACGTTTTCAATGCCGTGCACCTTTGGTCTGGTCCTGCATGTGACAGTCGCCACGTATACACCAGGTACATAGTGCATGGTTATCACTACCTGGTATGTTCAAACGCAGCCTTTCACGAGGAGTACGAGTTGTGCACCTGCCGGTTCTGCCTGAAGAGGTGTGCCAAGTACCATGCAGTGGGATGCACAGCGCTGAACAAAACATCGTTACACTACTTCTCTCGCCGAAAGCGTGAAGAAGATAGAGCATTATAAAGAAACATCGTGAACTGTATATTATACTCAATCTGAGTGAAATAAATCTAATTGAAATTAAACACTTGAAGGCCACTACTGACGCCCTTACCACTCTGAGACTTTAATAGAGGGGCTGGCGGCACAATTTCCCACTCTCGCAGCGGAGGAAACCAAGCGGCCTCTCAACGGTACTTGGTGGTGGGAGTGATAAACCCAGAAGAAGAACTAGGGATCACGACCCTGGAAGTGCTCCAAACTGTCGTGGGAAAAGCGCTGGGGATGGTTGACAGGGAGAAACCCCCGCGGGTGCAAGGAAGTTTTGCACACAGACGTTTCTACAAACTCTGGAAATCTGCTGCCGTAAAGCCGGCGACAGCAGCGGCCTTTTAGAGATTTGCTCGAGAAAAACATGGAAGACCGGAACCAAACCGGAGGCTACCACCCGGGCGGAGCAGGGAGCGAGGAGCACCCTCAGGGTTAAAGTCGAAGAGGGAAAAACCTTTGCCGACACTCTCCGGTGTGTTAGAGAACATGTCAGGCAGCAGGACGGCGCCGGGATAACGGTTAGGATGGTAGTTAAAAGTACGGTGGGTGACCTTATCATTAGAATAGAGGAGAGTAAAAAGGGCGCGGGAGAGTGGCGGCGGCCATTCGGGACTCTGCAAAGATGAAGGCCGACTGCCGAGAGCTTAACCAGGGGCAGACCATCGCCCTGTGGGGGATTGACCAACTTCCGGACGGGTAGCAGGTCGAAAGAGAACTGCAGAAGGTGTTGCAACTTTTGGCCGGCGCCAAGATCAGAGCTGCCGAGCCAAGGCTCGGAAGAGCTGACGTTTGGTACGCACTGGTTACGGCGTCCCCGGCGGCGGCAAGAGCCATATGCTCCCACAAGACCTTTAAGCTGGGCTCGAGATGCTGCAGACTTGAGGAGTGGATTAGGCTCCCCAACTGCTACAAAGTGTCATAGGCCGGGCCATAAGGCCCGAGACTGCAAAGCAGAGAGCCAGATGCCTCGGGTATGCCACAAATGTGGTGAACCTGACCACCTGGTAGCCAATTGCAACGCAACGACACCAAAGTGTCTGGTCTGCGGATTAGAGGGGCACCAAGCGGATAGGATGTCTTGCCCGCCCTATAGGGAGCAAGTCGAGCAGCGGCGGGACGTTCGAAGGGGCGTCGCCAAAGGACAGGGAGATGGCAACGAGACCCAAATAGAAGCCCAGTTAATGGAGAGGAGCAATAAAAAAGGGAATACAGACAAGGGGCTAAGAATAAGAAGACAACCGTTACTCCGACAGGGGACGAAAAAGGTGATTGGAACTTAGTAGGTAGGTACCCTTCATCCGACCCATATTAAAGATACTTCAGGTTAACCTTAACCGCTGTAGGGCGACGCATGATATGCTTGATGAGATAGCTCGCAGAGAGTCCAAGGGCCTCTGCCTGCTCTCTGAGCCCAACATAGCGATCACCAAGCGGAAGGCAGACTGGGTATCTGACGCAGAGGCGGATATCTGATGGACGGGCTCCAAAAGAAATTTTGCGATTAGGGGGCAGAGGGTCTGGCGGGGTTCTCCTGGCTGAGAATTGACCAGGAAGGGGTCTTCCATAGCTGCTACTTCTCTCACAACAGGGAGGAAGGAGGGGAAATTCGAGGAATTTCTTGAGGAACTTGCCCAGAGCGCGGGGGTACATGCAGGTAAAAGGGTAGTGATCACCGGGGATTTTAACGCGGCCAGAATAGCATAGGGGTAACCAGACCACATCTAGACGGGCACAAACTCTACAGGAGTGGATGGCTGAAAAGAGTATGATGGTTCTTAATGGCGGAAGGGTCCCCACCTTTTCCAAAGGGAGCCAGACGGCCTTCATTGACCTAACAATGGTCAATGAGGTGAGGGAGACGGAGAAGACCATGAGTAACCACAGATACATCTGTTTCACCATTAGTACCCACGAGGTGGCCCTCACCCAGGCCCCTAGAAAGAGATGGCAAATGCGGAAACTCGACGCCAAGATTCTAGTGGCTGAAATAGACAAGTTTCGAAAACGACTAAGAGACACGATGGGGGGAGATAACAAATAATCAATATACTCTCTACAGCATGCGAGAAAGCTGCTGCCTCACACCACCACGGAAACCGCGACCCTCCCAACTACTGGTGGAACAAAGAGAGCCTGCGCAGTTGCCCGCAGGACTTGCATTAGGCTAAACAGGGTTTACACGAGAACACACAGCTGGTTAACGCAAATAAACCGACGGGAGGGATCGTACAGTGAGGGAAAGGCCGCAAAAGCTGAATCCCAATTGACGGAGTACAAGGCTGCTCGATCGAGAACTCATCGCCATAAGTAAAGCCCGAGCGGGGAAAGAGCTGATAGACACGGTGGAGAGCGACGTGTGGGGCCTGCCGTAATGAGTAGTTATGGCCAAACTGCGGAGACCTCCCCCAACACCCCCCGGATGTGCTGCGGGAGACTGTAGCCGGTCTATTTTCGGTACAGCCGCGGAGAGTAAACGAGGAGTTCTCGGTCACCTCGGAAGAAATCCCGGAGGTAACGCTGGAGGAGGTCGAACAAGCCCGGAGTCGATAGGCAACCGGCAAAGCGCCCAGCCTAGACGGAATTATCCCAGAGGTAGCGAGGCTACTGGTCAAAAGGTGGCCTAAGGTCTTCTAAGACCTTGCCAGCAAGCTTTTGAGAGAGGGCATTCTTCCAGAATGGCATTCTTCTATTCAACCGCAGGTAGACATGCGGGATGATAGTCAGGGATAGAGCTGATTGAAGGAGAACAGCAGAGACGCCTCTCCCACGGCTTCGAGGTAATGCCAAAGTAATACCGAGCCTGGGGGTGGGGAGGAATCCGGGTTTAGTGGGTTTGCGAGTCTCATACTAGTCACGCAGGCTGCTAGTGGCGCATGCGCACCATGCATTCTCGAAACCTCCCAGAAAAAAGAAGCGTCTGCGGTAGTGAACAACTAAGGGAAGGCTTCTGGCCCTAAGTGCGGCACTGCGGCAATGAACACGGTGGAGGGGTTTCAACTAACCTGATACGATGCGTAAGCGGTCTCGAGTCAGGTTGAGGGACAGGGACACGACCGGTTTTTAGTGGATTAAAGCCCCACACTATAGGCCCACGTTTACAGAGAGCTTCTCTGCACTGGTGACCGTGTCTGCAACCGCATTTTCCAGTTAGTCCAATAAACAAGATGGAACCAGCAATGGGAAGCAATCCTTAAACACGGACCTTAAACACCTACCCACTCGCGCAACTGCTAACAGGGTACAGCGGTATCTACACCGCCTTAGCAAAGCTGACTCCCCCCTATACCGTATGTGCAGTTCAGAAGAGGCTGATTGTGCAGATCACTACTACGAACGCTGTACTTTTTTCAACACTGAGCGTAAGCTACTGTCTTGGAGCTTAAGACTGCGACTTCGCATAATTTGTCTCCAAGGCGAAAATAACCGCCGCGTAGAATCAAGCAGCTTTAATGGCAAAATAAAATGGCAAAGTGAAGTGAACTCAGAGAACATATTATTGCGGCTACCCCCGACAAGGGAATTATTATTATTTATTTATTAACACCCGGGCTGGGTAAGTGTGTTTATGTTACATCACAGTTCTCCACACAACAATCGATCTAGCGTTTTGCCAGTTCTGCTATGGACCGAACCGCCGGACAAACCGCGGCGTGGTATTTATCACATTTACTCCAGCATTCTTTGCATCGACATTCGTCTTGTGGTTCATGGAAGCCCTCCACGTTGCATAGAACGTAATGAAATCCGTGGGCTGCAAAAGCCGTTGTTAAATGGCGATCTTTTACCCCGCTAGCCCTCCACCCAGTGCTTCTCATTGCTGCTGTCCCATAAATTCCTATGTCTACCTCGCTTATTTTGGTTCGCCAATTTCGCATATAAATGTCAAAGGCGCACGTCTTCTTCAGATTCCATCGTTTTTGTAGCTCTTCTGTCAGCAGTGGGCCACCTTCCAACACGTGGACCACCCTATTTCTGCATGTATTTGAAAGCGCAAAAACCCTCTTTAGAAAGAAAAACCTTACCCCATCGATTAAACGCAATTCGTCTACTCCCACCTTATCCCATATTAGTGAAATGCCATATGTGGCGATGGGCGCTATCTGTATCCCAAAAAGGGCTACTGCTGCATCGACCGAAAGCTTATGTGGACATTTAATTGCCGCGGCTGCGATAGTGGCCTTCCTAACCCTCTCCTGGATGTGTGATCGAAAACTACTGCCCCTTGTTGTTAAGGTGAGCCCTAGGTATGTGAATTTATTTACAAATTTTAATTCCTTTCCCCTGATTTGAAGTACGTCATCCCTGGCCAGACGGCCGCTTCTTCGGAATTTCATGGCTACTGTCTTTTCCCAATTAACCTTTAAGCCCATTTCATCCATGAATGTAACTAGCCGATCCATTGCTTGCTTCACTCTGAAAAGGCTACAACTAAAGATTACTACATCATCTGCGTACATTAAAATCTTGGCCCACTCTCGAGTCCAGCCCGTCCTTATCCGTTCGGGGAGCCCACCCAGAAGAACGGGAAACAGTAGTGGACTCAGTCCATCGCCCTGCGCGACACCTGTGGTTTGAATTACCTCCCCCGCAATTCCAACCCCGTTGTCAATCAGCACCGTGTTTTGTTTTAAGATGCTGATGAGCAACCTCAGCATTGCTCCTGGCACTCCCATTTTAGCTAGCTTTTTAACTATCTTATCCCTTGGCGCTATGTCAAACGCTGCTTTTAAATCTACGAACACAGCATATAGGCAATTCTTCGGCCTGGACAGAGTATCCCAGATTGCTCCGAGCAGCCCTTCAATTGCTGAGTGAGTTGACCTTCCCTTCCTAAATCCATGCTGTTCCTCTGGTATTACCCCCCTTTCCTCTAAGAAAGACTCCAATCTCCTAGCTATTATTCCTGAAAATATCTTGTATGGGCAGCTCTTTATTGCTATTCCCCTCCACGCCTCTGGTTCTATACCCTTTCCTTTGGGAATGACAATTAATGTCGCTTCCTTCCAGGCCTGTGGAATTTCCCCAGTGTTTAAGCTTTCATTGAATAGAGCTTGCCAGCATGGCGCGAGAACTAAGGTATCTTTCATGTGTTCATTCCTTATCAAATCATTTCCGTGCGTTTTTCCCCGTGGTGCTCTGTCGATTGTTTCCATTACTTCCCTAAGAGTGATTGCCCTCACTATCCAAACCCTAGCTTCCTCTGTCGTTTGATCCCAGGGGCCTTCATATTCTACCACCGTTTTCGTGGTTGTATCCGACCCGGCCAAAATCCTTCCAAAATGTTCGACTAGCCTGCCCGTCTCTACTGAACATTGCCTCCTCCCCTGGCAATTCTTCAAGTCTTCAAATGGACAATTCTTCAAGTCCTTCCAATGGACAAAGACTGACAGTGCATATGTTTGTTGGATATAAATCGTTATTGTGCACTTTTAAGGCTACGGACGGGAAACGCATTCTACGTTACCGGATGCGTCATTCGTAATTACAAGGGGAGGATCTCAGAATCCTTGGGCCATTCGACGAAGAAATCTTCTTGAAAGAGTAAGCAAAAAATTTACTAACGAGAAATAGTATTAGAGTCAGTCCTTATGTTAAATTGCGGGGTTTGTTGTATGTTCTAACTTTATGAGCTGCTTACTTCACTAGCCGACTCAGTCTATTCTTAAGGCATATCATGCAGTTAGTCGTCGGCTTGAAAGCAATTATTAGTTTCACAATATTTATGCTTTACGGAATACAATCAATCGGTGTATAATATGATGTACAAAACCAAACCTTATCGCCCTTATAAGTGTTATATTTATGCTGGGGCACTGTCTGCTGCCCATCGCATGTGTAAAAATGCTCACTCTTGCCAGCATAATTTCTAAAATATTTGGCGGAACACCGAAGATATGTCGTCCATAGCATATGTAAAAATGCTGTTTCGCTAGCAGAGGTTCCGTTGTTATATTGGAAACACAGTCGCTTAATGTAAAGACTGGACGAAGCTCTATAACTCTACGAGACTAAAGATTGTTTGTAAATCGCATAATTGCGACAAAATGCTCACGTTCCACCATCATAAAGTTTCACCAGCATAGGAAAATTTGTTTACTAACATTAGAACAAAATGCATGTTTGTTTAGGACTAAGTGAAGCTTTAGTAACTGTCGATAACTATGAGACTGAGAATGACCCACGAAGAAGCCTTATCAATCAATGATCAATGAATGATTTTGTTAGCCTTTGGCCAAGCGTCGACGGAGGTTTTTGCGGGTGCCCGACGTCCAATCATATGAACTTACGTCTGATTTACGGATCTACGGAGGAGCGGAGGGAGGACCGAACGAGGTATGAGCATTTCTTATTTACTTCACTACAGACACGCACACGCACGTGCAAGCAGATAAGAGTTAATAAACGTAGTGTGCCGTTTGGTAATTACCTACGCTACAATATAAGCTATCATTGTCGTCAACTCTCTAGGTAGTACGACATACTAGCAGCAGCTCAGTTTGCATCTTGTTGGTGCTGGAGGGGATATGCCGCCCTTATTTCAGCGTAATTGTTTTAGGCATAAAATCACGATTACCAGTTTCAATAATATGATAGTATGCAGTTGTTTACTAATAATTGGCTGGGCATCATTAGTTTCAATGATATGATGGTATGCAGTTGTTTACTAATCATTGGCTGGACATCCATTAATAGAACACTCATATTTATAGGGCGACATTATTACGTTGATACCTTTCTATATTTGCAAAAAAGGCGCTTGCAGCACGCATACGATAGAAAGTGGTACAGCTTGTCTAGATGCTATCAAGCGCATAACATTGTTATTTTTATTGTACGCACTTTTTTGATCCCTTAGTTTACTGGACTGTAGCTTTTATAGAAAATAAACTTAACTTTGCATCGCTATTTCTATTCTTAGGATTTTACATCGCTATTTTTCTATTTCTAAAATTTTAGAAATAGGCTTTTGAGGAGCATAAATGGATTTCAAACCACCATCCTATTTGAATAAACAGATTTCGCACCAGCATATAAGATCAGCGCTATTCACCAAACGTGTTGTAGTATAAATATCTATGTTGTGCCATCCATTGGTTTCAATGTATTTAAGGTCTAAGCCGGAATTTGGTGTTCAAGGACTTTGTCTCTGTAGATCTTGGTGCTGTCATACTTTTTTTAGTGCATTTATTTTTCTCGTATAGTTTCACGTTTTTTCACGATTTTTTTTTTTGGTTTTTCAGGATGAGGGCCGAAGTTTAACTAATGATGAATATAAGGTTGGGACAACTCACTTTCATATTACGAAGAAGCAGTTAGCTTATTTATGTTTATCGGGGAATAATGCGCTGTTTTTAGGCAATTATTACTTTGGTTGCATTTGTCAATGTTTATCAGAATGAGCAAAATGTAGCCATTTGTCATATCATGTTTGTCAGAACGAGCAAAATGTAGCCATTTGTCATATCATGTTTATCAGAATGAGCAAAATGTAGCTAGAAGCAGCATTCGTGTTGCATAACGATCTCTCGTCACCTATGCGACCTTCTAGTTGGGTCTTCCTACCAAATATTTTGTTCTTTTTTATGTGAAGCAATATATATATATATATATATATCCGGGTCCAGCATGGTTTTGATGGTGTCTCGCGCTTTTATGGTTTATGTTTTATTTGAGGTCGAACTGCCTCCTCCACTAACGAGGCTGCGACCGGACCAAACCGGATCAGTGAAGCAGCGTAGCAGACAGGAGCTAGGTCAATAGCACTTCGTATTCCCAGACACACTTCACGTATTGGGAGACTTGCTCTCTGCGAGGTGCAAATTGACGTTTAAGACTTCGCCACTGAGTATATCTCTGCTGACGTCATCATACGCGGTTAATTCTTCAGAGCACACTATAGCAGGGCATGTACGCAGTGTGTAGTAAATTTTACAGACCCCAGACCAATCTCCAAATGCGCAGCGCAGTCTGAGGATGCAAGCGTGTCAGTCGTGGACGAATTTTGCTAAGGGCTTCTTTCTTCCTAGAGTGCATGTGAAATTCCATCACATGGGAAATTAACCCACACATGGGGGCCCTCTACGGGCCTGCATGTGAAATTCCATCACATGGGGAATTAACCCACACATGGGGGCCCTCTACGGGCCCGCAAGCGTGGCGTCATCTAGATACCACACGTTGAAAGAGCTCTGTAGTTGCTGTAGATACTAAATAGAGCAGGACCTAGCGGGTCACCCTATTGAATGCCCGCTTCCGAATGCAACCTTGAAGTTGTGCCCCAGGTTAAGAGTGAAGGATCTCTGGTAACTTTGCCAGACCATAGGCAAAAGCTCTGGACTTTTCTTCATCACTGCATTCAGTATCTTGTCCCTTCTAGCGTATTAAACGCATTGCAGAAGTCTACGTTTAACCAGAACCTTTACGTGGACTGGAACTAGAATTTTTAAATAGCTTGCTAAGTTATTAAAAGGTCAGCCTTGGTTGCAACTCGGTGAACACTGACTGGTTTTTCTGAATCCATATGAATCCATATTTTTCTGAATCCAATGTTTATCAGAGATTGAGCAAACTATAGCCAGAAGCTGCATTAGTTTTGCATAACGATTTCTCGATCGACCGTCGCGTCACCTCTGCGACGTTCTAGCTGGGTCTTCCTATCAACTTTTAGTTCTTTATTTTAAAGGCAAGTCATGTACTCCACGCGGTGTACGAGATACGATGTGGTTCTTACGCGACGACTTATGCAAAATATGTTTGCCACTGCTGATCACAGCTCCTCGCGGCGGCTAAGCGTGTTCTGCAGGAGACTACCTTGCTGCACTGACGATTTTCAAAACAGCTACGTTTGTAAAACTGGACGATCCTTGCCCCTTGGCACGGGTGTGCCTAGTTACAACAAGCCTGGGTTTATTTTTCTCGGGCCTTAATTTGCACGATTCCAGTGCGCGCATATTTTGAATAATCATACTGAACATCGGCTCTTCATGACAACACTACCAATCTGAGCCTTCTATTTTTATAAGCGCGCCTTAGTCTGCCGCTGGGCATGAAATACTCCTTTTTAACACTTCAAATTCTGTGAGTTGTATAAGCTAATGTATTAACACGCTAGTAAAGGCAGTTATTTACCTAACTGCCTACTCAAAGAAACCTACTCAAAAGAAAATATTAGGTAAATCACTTTGGAAAACCGGGCAAATGATTGCAAACCGGGCGCAGCGGATGCTTAAGCCTTATATTTATGCACACATATCTAATGCAAGAAGTTGCATTAATTAGAACACGCATATATTAAAGATTGTTGATCTAAAGAAACAAGTAACAGTGTTGGTGCTGCTGGACTAAAAGTGCAGATATATACGCACAGTATAGATATGTGTGCATGCATATAAGGCTTAAGCATCCGCTGCGCCCGGTTTGCAGTCATTATTTCACGACTCGCTAAGATTACAACCAAGCGTGAAATTAATTGCAAAAAATAATGTTTCTTAATTCTTTTGTTTCTTAGAGGGTGAGAGCTGCCGTGCTAGGGTCCCGTAAGGTTATCCCAGTCACTTGGCTTACACATGGATTCGATTCCCGGCTGGACCCACCGTTCGGACTACGCACAGTTTCAGATGAACCCTCTGGAGTATTTGCTGTTTAGCAAGCGACGATGGTGTTATTATTTTGTTACATAGTCGACCAGTGAGTTACAATTGGTGGTTTAAGGCAGACCTCCTACCAGAAGTGTTTTTTTGTGACCTCCTACCTAGAAGTGTTTTTTTGAAACGATAGGCTTAAGCTGGCGCCAGAAAAGAGATTAACACTAGAGTATCGGCCTCTCTAATAGCAATTTCCTGTCAATTGGGGCGTTGTGCCCAAGTAGTAAAACTTTGTTAATTTAGGTAAAAAAAATGTTACGTACCTAACGCTTATTACTAATTGACAACAATTAGATCTGGGGGTAGATCGCGAGGATCCGAGGTAGCCAAGCGAAGGTGGTACGTACTGGGGTTTGGATATCTCCCCGAAGGCGAGATATTCCGCGGCTACCTTATTGAGTGGCAGCTAACCACTCCTGTTGACTGCTGGTTTGCGAGTGACTATTCGGTCTGATCTCGGTTAGCACTACGAACCACGCCTCACCTTTCGCTTGTCCCTCTCACCTCTTGACCTAGTTTATTCATCGTATAAGTTTCACTCTTGTTCTCTACACAGATTCGTGTTTCTTCTTAGTGCGCATCTTAGTGCGCATCGTGGTGTCGTCGTTTTCTGACCTGACGCCGTTGACCTGTGCATATTGATAATATCTGAGACGAGTGGCGTCTGCTGGCGCGCTCCAAAATAACTAATACTGCGGCGCCAAATGCTCAACGGCTCGATATCGGAGATGTCGTGCGTAACACTGCCCCCGAAGCGGCTGCATAGCGTTGGCGTGCAGGCGCTTCTGTACTTAAATGTGTATGTGTGAGAGTAGCGGCGGTCTCGTCACGGCGGTGTTGGTGGTATATGACCGCCCCCTTTCTTACGCCGTAAGAAAGAGCAATTGCGACGGCGGCCGACGTGCAAACGAAAATGCGAAATTGTGCAAAGCTTCCTCGGGAAGACAATTTGACAAAAACAAAGGAAAAAAACGACTGACTGCTGACCGATGAAAGCTCGTCTTGACTTCGCCCACGATAAAATGTCATGGACCACTGAGTGCCCACGATACGATGTGATGGACCACTAAGTGACACAGGGTGCGCCCTTCGAATGAAAAAAGTGTACATTTGATCAATCGGATCGATTTTACTATTTTTCGCAAGAAAGATGTCCGCAAGGAAGAACGAAGTTTGTCAAAACTTTGGCGTGGTCAGTGGTGGCGGTTCAGTGGTTATCTGGACTGCTGTCGGGCATTATACAAAATCGTCGATTGTGTTTTTAGACGGTAGTGTTTATTCGACGCCCTACGGGGATTTACTAAAAGAGTTCGTTTTTACACACGATAACGCCCCGATTCACACCGCCAGGCTGATCGGAAGCTGGTTCGACCGACGTCACATTCGTAGTACTACTACTAAAAGAGAGAAATACTTACACTCCCGCCGCCCGCGATTTAATACGCGCGAGCCTTTGGACGGGAGTGCCCGCCAGCCCGAATAGACAGGCCAGCAGCTCCCCCCCCCCCCCCTATCGAGGTTCGGAATGGAGGTACCACACTACTCGCCGTACCGATTAGACGCGTTCACCTCGCGATTCCGCGTTACACACCAGAATATTACGCGCCCCCCCGAAGAGGAGTTTGACCCACTCCAGCGCAGGGGTTCCCCGCAAAAAATGCGGGGCCGGAAGGTCCTCTCGACCGGCGGTTTGCGTTCATGTGGCCACTTCTCACTCATTTTGCCTATTAAGCCAAGGCAGCAGGCGTCCCGGACGGTACCACCGGGTCTCACCCGGGGCATTAACCGTCCAGCCCGGGGGTCCTTGTGCAGCACAGTCCCCCCATATTGGCAATAGCCTTAACAGCCCTCGAATGGGCCACGACAGGATGGCAATATAAATTCGTTGCCAACCAATCTCTATCGTATGCCTTGCCCCCCGTTAGATGTTAAAACGGGGGTGTTACTATTGGGAGTTTGTACCGTCTGACTAACTTACATAGGGGCTCGTGAAGGTCCCCGCAGCGCGCGGAAGTCGCGCACCAGCACACCAAGTCTGTAAGAAAGTCATAGTTACTCCCGGTTTCGCTAGCCTGCACTCTAATATGATTCAGAAGTATGTGGAGCTTTAGACACAACAATTTTAATATACGCTATTAGAGCTGGAATTACCGCGGTTGCTGGGACCAGACTTGCCCTCCAATAGTTCCTCGTTAAGATTTAGAATGTACTTCTAAATATTTATTTTAATCAGGCTACGTAATTCAAGAACAATCTTTCATTACGAAGCCTGATTTAAAACCAGTCTTATTGTTCCTCGTTAAGATTTAGAATGTACTTCTAAATCTTTCTTTTAATCAGGCTACGTAATTCAAGAACAATCTTTAATTACTGAAGCCTGATTTAGAACCAGTTTATTTTTTTGGCACTAACTCCCCGAGCCGGGATTGGGTTATTTGTGCGCCTGCTGCCTTCAATAAATGTGGTTGCCGTTTCTCAGGCTCCCTCTTCGGAATCTAACTTTAATTCCTCGTTACCTGTGACAACCGTGGTAAACATATAATATACCATTGACAGTTAATAGAGCAGATACTTTGATTTAGCACCTGACACACAGCCGAAATGCTCGGCAAAGTTATTTTACGACATGGTTTACACATCCAACCGAAGTTAAACGTATATGCATGTGTTAGCTCTAGACTTACCAACTATCCAATTAACAAAACACACCTGATTTAATATGAGCCATTGGCGGTTTCACTATAGGTATGAACTTAACATGCATGGTTTAATCTTTAAGACAAGCATAGGACTACTGGCAGGATCAACCAGTTTGCGTGATCAAATGTGTTGCAGGAGACCTTTAACACCAGAGAGCGATAGGTCGGGTCTACTCACAGAAATTCCTGCAAACACTCTGTGTTAAGGGTCTTCACAATGCAATAGCCACTATTGTAGACCGTGTTAGTCAGAGAGATAAACCTATATTCTACATTTTTGGCAACATGACCTGCCCCGGAGGCCAGGAAGACTTTTCCGGCCTACGACTTTGTGAATTTGCTGGCCTTAATGACTTAATCGGTACGTATAACGCCTTGACCCACAAACAAACTCAACCCACAAACAAACTCATCTTATTGCTATAACTGTAAATTATGACTGCACTTGCGCGGTAGCCTTTAAATATTTACAACCTGCTTTCGTAGCTTTGCCTGTAATTGCCTGGGTGGAAGGCACCGGTACCAGCTTTAGGATAGATGTGTATAGACCATTTCAGACCGGCGCCAGCTGCTTCTCCCACCGGGCTTGCAGCCAGTTTTGTGCACAGGGCAGAATACTACTATTGTATCAACAGAAGTAGCAGAATAGTTATGCATATGATACAAGAAAAACTATGTGATATGACGTGGTTTCTCATTTTGTTAAAACTTCGTATGGCCACAGATTTTACACATGATCACCGTAGTATCTCGTGTTATTGCCTTATTTATGTGTTAGTGCATTTATATACATATACAGTGCATATTATATATGTTTGTGTTATTGCATTATTTATCTATGAATTATGTAAATGTTTACATAGTTATGGTTTTAATCGGACGCAAATAAGGTTTGGCAGTGCGTTCTCGCAGTGTTTTTAATTGACCACGCCTAAATTCAAAACAGTGTTCTCATATCAATAGGCAACTTGTTCCACAAGGGTAGCACCTGATTGTGTACTTGTGGCAGAGGAGACAATTTTTTTGTCTCCAAAAAAGTTTTTGGTCCTTGAAGATTCGTACAAGATTCCTTGCAGATTTTTTTAGTTTTACGTAGTAGTCATGCCTAACGTGTTTTTTATTATAGTCGCACGTGGGGTAGTTCTAACGTGCCAATACGATTACTTCGGGTTTTTAAGACCACCTGGAGGACAGAGATCATGACGTGCAATTTACGGGCCCACTGAATTTCCTGATGAGTCTCGCTTACACACATGGAGAAATACCTGCAGGTTTTTTGGAAAAAGGCCTGATCGGAATGAAGGTTATGCCAGAGGAAGCTATAGTTTTCATGCTAACGGGACACCTCACGGCAGCTTCTGACGTGGCAGCCAAAGCGGATGTGGGCTATATGCACTCCAAGGACCCGTACACGGTAGACAGAAGACTTACTTTCCTACAACCTATTTACATTTATCGGACGACATCCAAAAGTGTATATTAATTATTATAGAATTTGATATTTAAATATTCATAATTAGGTAATCATAAATAAGTAGCATATATGGTTTAAGAAAGGAGATGTTGCATTACCATCCACAGCCAACTCCATGTTTCATATTTGTTGCCACCAAAAGCATGTATGCAGCTTATTTTATACATTTTGCTAAACAATATAATAATTTTTGTTTCTAGAATTAAAGACATTCTTAAGAAGGTTTTTTTTTAATTCTAAGACTATTCTCCGTCCCCTACGGGCTTGGCACTTAACCTGAGGGAGGTATATCTTCAATGCACCGAGGGCCGGACATGTTAAGATATCTTAGGTTTTCCCAACAGTCCTTGTGGCAGCATGGCCGCTGGCTCTCAGCGGTATGGTTTATCATCTATTCTCAATGAGCATCGCTCAAAAAAAATTCGACCAACAACAGGGATCGAACCGGCGTCACCCCGGTAGATTACAACCATGACTAGCGCACTAGTCCCCTAGACCACGCCACCACATGAATTTTTGCTTCTGCTAAGTTATTTATGTAATTGCACTGAAAAACGTAATCTTTATAAAAAATCGTAATGTCGAAAATTTTGTAATAATTTTTCTGATTAGTAATTTGTTTTAATAGTAATTAAATGTAAGTGATAACACGTTTTTATATATACTAATATGCAGCAGCGGAACAGATAAATTATGTGCAATTAGCAGCGGAACAGATGTACCTATCAAGGTTTAATAGTAAAAACTTTTTTAAATTATGTGCAATTGCACTGAAACTTATTTTTTTTGTTTTTTAATTTTACACTTGAACAAAAGATATCAAATATGGCTATTCCTATCAAAGTAGTAATTAGTTTTAATAGTAATTAAATATAGGTGATAATACATTTGTTATATATACTGATATGCAGCGGCGGAACAGGTATGCTCTATAAAGTTTTCATAATAATTAAATATGATCATGATCAAATATCAGATGTTCGAACGTTCGAACGTGGGTGGGTCGCACATTGCCGAGCTCCTCGAAATTGTCGTAGTTCAGTGTTTTGGTGTGTTTATTGGCAGTAATCTGTGCACAGTGAATCCGATCATATCCCGATAATCTCGGGAAATGTAACTAGTGGGGACCTGCCAGTGACGATCCCGTACACTCCAGCGCCCGAACAGACCGGTTCCGTCAAATAACAGCGCTAAAGGACGGAAGCGGCCACATACGTCAACTGACGAGGAAGAAAACTGCGCAACCAGCTGTCCATAGAGTGAAAGTTGGTGCATTACAACTGAGTGACACCGAACAGCTGACAGACGGCAATATGCCGCGGACACAACTGGCCAAGATGGAATATACTACTATGACAGCCAACTCATGTGCTAGGTGTACGACTCAACTGGGTGGAATGATACTCTCATGCGGATTATGTCGCCGCGCCTTCCACCCCGCTTGTAGGCGGAGTGATGAGCTCGAGCCAACTGAGCAACCAAGCACAATGTGGTACTGCCGTGTATGCTCAGATCTGGGTAGTAGGAGCACCACCACAACGGGGAGAGAAATTCCTGGACTAGACGGTGACCTTCGCAGCGCCCTGTGGTTTCTCTTCAGTCGTGTCCGAACATTGGAGCAGGACCTTGTTGCTTATAAGGCACAGCACACTGGTGCTGGTACAACAAGACAGACTGTCAAATATCACAAAGTGTGCCAATTATTGACAAAGTTGCAGCGTATGCAGCAGACCAAAACTGTCCTGGTGATTGGTGACAAGTCGCTCAAGGTGGTCAAGGGAAAACTCCTTGCTCAATTTCCCAAGAAGACCGCATTGGTGGTGCGCACCTCTGCTAAAGAAGACACCGCATCTGTAGTGAAAGAAGCGGAGACCTTCTTGCAAGATCGTACTGCTCCGACGAGTGTTATTCTACACTGTGGGTATGGTGATTGTGTTGAATTCCGGAAGGATGAGTTTTTGTCCCAAATCGCCATGTTCTCGACGAAATTGCGGGAGCAGAATCCAGACTCACGTCTGACTGTGGTGAGCGTTCCTCAGTTTACTCAGTCATGCAAGGAAGCAAATGACACATTAGAGGCACGCAAGGAAGAGTTGAAGATAGAGGTGATCCCATTGCAATATACACATCGCCTGATGGTTCACCGCAACAGCTACTCATACAGCGGAGTTCCTGATGTAGCCGATTCCTTGGTAAGGGCTGTTGCCAGACGGGCAGCCAATTTTTTAGGGGTCAAACTAGTACCAATGAAACAGAGCATCAAGGACGATGGCAAAGGTAGTCTCAAGTCGGGTTTCAACCAGACGGTAGTGCTCAGCCGGGACGCCGGCACCGAAGACCACATCGACGTACCACGGAGAGAGGATCGTTCGGGCTACAGACACACCCAGGAGGAACGTCCACGAGCAGACTATCCATCGCCGGGAAGCCACACATGGCCGTCAGACCTTGTTCTACCGTCAGCGTGTGCCACATCGCCCGCAGCGAGGGAACAGCAAGTCTCGAATGGATCCCGACTTGAAGCAGAACACCCAAGTACCGGGCAAACCGAAGCTCTACGACATGGTGGCGAGGCTGCTGGCTCAAGTCGACCAACAGGGATACAACCAACACAAGAGCTTCTAAGGGTAGTCCAATGGAATTGTGAGAATCCTGACACGTCACTGAAACTTCTCCCACACTCAACACTGGATGGAGTAGACCTGTTGGTTTTGATCGAGACATGGTCTTAGAGTCAACTGTCTCTAAATAACTATTATGCCGCGTTAACTGTGTCGCTACTATGGTTAGCAACATCGGTCGTCCGAGCGGAGGAGTGTCTGTATTTTACAACCACCGACTGGGCGACATGAAGACTTTAATGGCAGAGGATGACTGCGTTGTCATTGAGGGCAGCCGTATCAACGTCATAGCACTATACGTGAGACCAGCCCCAGTAGAGGGCACCGGTGAGTTAGTCGAGAAGCTCACGACATGTATACGGCGGTTAGACTGGTACCGGCCCACCATTATTGCTGGAGACCTCAATGCGCGACTGGACAAACCAACTGACAACAGAACAATCGCAATAATTGATATATTAGCAGATCTAGGATTTTGGATTGCTACTGATCCCACCGTGGCGACATTTGAAGGAGCTATGGGTAGCTCTGTAATCGATATATTTGCAACTAACCTGGTGCAATCTGCTGTTCACTACCTAGGGCGGGATCATCAACTTATTGGAGGAGCACTCTGACAGCGCATGTACCCGTCGGGCTTGACGTCAGTGTTTGATGTCCAGATAGCAAGACAAAAGAGTCGGGTTGCTCTGTCAAATATCTTGACAGTCAACGCCTTTCGACAATTATAAATACAGTATTCCCGTGTCCTGAACGTCCACTGATTGAGGAGTATAAGGAGCTACTCACAGGGCTCCTTCTGTCCTGTGTGCCGCCACAGCATGCAAGACGAGGAAACGCCATGGTGGACCACCACAATGCTCCAGTGCAAAAGCTATTCAGTTCCAAGCAAGAGACCTCGCACGTATGCGACCAGAAATGTGCTCGCTGTACGCAGCATCTAAAGCGTTATATAGACGAACGCTCAAAGAGGCCAAACTCAAATACACAAATACGGAAGAAGGACAAACTACTATCGAAGGCTCATGAACAACCGCACGTATGGCTCAAGACTACAAAGCAACTACGAGCACCATGCCCCGTATACCGTGGAACCCTACGAGCACACTTCCAAAACATCCTGGGGGACAAGGACACAATTCCGCGAGAGCCGCCAACCTACACAAGCGTCTGGTCTGAAGAAGATACCCAGTGGAGGGAATACCTGGGGCGAGCATTTGATATTCAAGAGGGTGACGGAGGCAATCCGTAGCCTAAGGAAAAATAAAGTCGCCTGGGCCGGACAATTACGGAATGAACACATTCAGGAGGCCATGGTGCTTGCACCAAGTTGGACCACGCTGTTCAACGAATGCATGCGTAGAGGAAAGATCCCATCAAGTTGGCGGACAGTGCCTTCTAGACTCTCATCTCCAACGGCAAGGGCACACCCACTGATCCTGCCTCATGGAGAGGTATAGCAAAGAAAAGCTGCATTTACAAGTTACGGCCAGTTTGTTGGTACGGCGACTGCCACCTTACATTGCCCACAGGACGCACTGCCAGACGAGCAGCATGGTTTCCGGCCACTAGATCAACACTATCAGCTTGTACAACACTCCTCAAGGATATCGACAGCACCCTCTCACGAAAAGGTCAATTTTTGTACAGTGTGTTCGTTGATTTCCGAGCAGCCTTTGACTCGGGTTCGAGTGCATAGTTCTTAACAAATTCGCTGAACTTAGTGTTCCAGCACCAATCGTAGGACTTCTCCAGGATGTCCTCCAAACAAATCAAGTCGTCATAGATGATGGAGTCACAGAGCATCCGCCACTGGTGCAAACTAATGGGTTCACACAAGGAGACAATCTGAGCCCGCTGATGTTTACACTTCTAATAGCGGACCTGCCACCCAAAATCAAGAAACGACACCCACGGTCGATATAATTATGT